>DVXP01004209.1:0-10568 GCA_018235645.1 Junonia grisea
GGGGGAACTGAGGTTACACCCTCTATGTCCGGACGAAGGACCAGTCGCTTCGTTCGCGTCCTTCAACAATACTAATTGTCCGCAGGGTTTCTTGTATTTTAATGCTAAGGTATGTGGTTCGTTGAGTTTTTTAATTTGTATATTTTATTGTATATTATAATTATATTACTAGCTGTTGCCCGTCGCTTCGTCCGCGCCTGTGATGTGTATACATGTTTAAAACGAATCGAAAGATTAGAAATTTTTGTGATATTTTTTTTACCTCCGAATAGGTGTTTCACAAGGATTGATTTTAGGTCCATTTTAATTCTTGTTATGTATTAATGATTTTCCTTTTAATGTTAATGATATTTGCAGTATACTGTTGTAAACAACGGACTGTCTCTCGTACACAATTGGTTTAGTTCAAATAGATGGCAAGCATCTGATTATAGTTTAACCGTCAACTCTATTGAGCTAGCCTTAACATTCATTCTGTTGTAACAGTAATAAGAAATTTAAATTATTCAAATATTAAAATAATGAAAATTAATGAAAAGACTAACTGGGAATCCAATCTCCCCTTGGCTGGGCTTAAAGCTCTCTCAATATCCGAACATAAAGCAAATATAATGATTTAACGCCGATCTACTTTAACAGTCTTTTTAGTCGTTCCACCTAGCCCACCACCACCTCAACAAAAAACTGCACTTATAGACAACAAAATATCGACCGGGTTCTCTCCGCATCTTAGTGCTACCCACCCACCTATCATACTAGGCAGCATGGGCAGTAAGAAAAGTTTCCTTACGTGAGACTCCCCACTCGGTGACATACCACGCCGAGTCTCGAACCTAATGCCATAGACCATAACAAAACAAAATATTTGCCCACTGTCATTTTAAGGAACAATTTGTACGCATAGAATAATCAAATTAGTAACCAATGATTAAACAAGGCATGGGCAATTTGGAGCTTATGAATGTATGTATCTACCAACAGGGTTCTCTCCGCATCTCAGTGCTACCCACTCACCTCTCATACGAGGCAGCATGGGCAGTACGAAAGGTTCCTCTACGAGAGACTCCGCATGCGGTGACTTACCACGCCGAGTCTAGAACCTACTGCCTCGTGAGCTCAGCGGCCGCGCCAACGACTTCCTACTACCGGTTCAATGGGGAAGACAAGGAGAGGGCTGATGAGAACAAGGGGGACAGGTGAGTGACTGAATGGGATACAATGAGTAAGAAAAAGAGAGAGCTAGAGTGAGAGAGTAAAGAAGCAAGACGTGAGATTAGATGAGAAAACGCACCCATACTATGTGACCTATATTTTAACACTTTTTGACCCCTTAGTAACCGTAATATGAAAAATCCTTCCCCTAATTTTGTCGTGTTATATAACAAGTTCGAATTATAGTGTTTTTTTTAGATATCGACTCCGAATTTCAATCAAAGAAAGATTTTTAATTTTCGACTCTAAATCCACTACTAGATACGTGTCAAAAATGTAGCCCAACCCTTCTTGTGAACTAGCGTAGTAGCGCACCCTCCTAAATAGGTAACGTTCCCTAAAACCTTGTGTGTAAAATTTAACTGTTTTCACGCCAAAACTGGGCCCGTATTCTCTATGTCACGATACGTAACGTGCCCAAAACGGATGACGTCATATCGCGCTTGTCAAACAATCTTACCATGGCAAGTTACGTCTTCTTAAAACTGTATTTTGTAAGCACACGTCTTGAAAACGTAAGGAATAGCTTAAATAATGATATTTTTGTCGTTTCGGAGAGGGTAAGATCCGTTTCTATTACCGGTCTTTTAAAAAAGATTATTTTTTTTATCACTTATTTGACAGCATGGAACGCGCCAAGTAAGGTGGCATTTTGATTTCACAATATCATAGTGAATACTGTTTTAAGCCAATAACGTGTTTCGACGACGAAATACTTTTTGATTTGACATAGAGAATAAGGGCCCTGATGACATATATGCCATCGCTATTGGTTCTTGGACCATGTTGTCCGGTCCTCCTTTGTACAACAGATAAAGAGTCCCACTATAGGCACCCAGTCGCTTAGACCGTGTATAAAAATTATCAAACCAAAAATTGCGACATGGCCCATAGCTCACTACGATATGACGGTTATATGACAAATCGAATCCTGTGTCTCAACCTTTTGATTTTGACATTAAAAGTTTTATCAAATTCAAAATTCAAAATCAATAAAATTTGGTTAGCCGGCGGTAGTTGAAAAAAATGTACACCACATTTTTTTCAACTACCGCCGGTTCGGATAGTAGATTCTAGTCGAGAAGAACCGGCAAGAAACTTGAAACTTTACTTCCCCACATGTTACTACCTCAAAATAATAAATAATACAATCCAAGATATATTTTTACCTTATGCGCCGTAAGTTCCTTAATAGCGTTGCACTTAAAGCTGCAAAGCTTGCACGAGTAGAGGAAGAGCTTGAATCTGGGGGATGATAGCAATTCGTGTGGTGGGGGCAGTTCGTTCTTGCGCTTCCTGTGGCGCCCTCTAGTTGGCTGTAGTGAGAATAATGCCCTGAAAACATATTATAAAGATTATATATTTTAATTTATATCCTGCTGACACCTGGCGTCCTTTATAAAGTGCTAAATATACGAAACGCTAAAATTTGCAGAAAGATTTCTTTAACAAGATCCCATTAGAACAGAACTAAATTATACTCCTAAAACTAAATTTGTGTTCGAATTCACCTCGAGCTCGGCGGTGAAGGAAGACATCGTGAGGAAACCTGCATGTGCCGGAAGAAATTCTGACACATGTATATCCACCAACCCGCAGTGGAGCACCATGGTGGATTAGGCTCCATAACCTTCTTCCTAATAGGAGAAGAGGCCTATCCCCAGCAGTGGGATATGTACAGGCTCTGTACGTTACGTTACTCTACTACTTTACACCTCCCCAGCTTCGCACGGTTATTACTAACGAAATTTAATATAGCCTATGTTCACTGGGGATAGTGTAACTTCCCAACAGTGAGAGAATTTTTCAAATCGGTCAAGTAGTTTCGGAGCGTATTCATTACAAACAAACAAACAAACAAATCACCTACCAATTGAAAATTTCCTCCTTTGTTGGAAATCATCTCGTGTTAAGTGATGGGCCATGGACACTACAGCACCAGTGGAGATGAATATAAAAAATATACTTTCTCCAATTATCCCTAGCTTTTTTTTAATAAATACAAAAAAGTTTCCCATTTTAAACAAAATTTCAGCAGATTTTTTTTAAATATAAATGCATTAATGTTCTTCAAATGGCTGAACAGATTTTCGTCGAACGTTCATTATCTTATTTAGGACCCCCTCTCTTCCATTGCGAAATAATTAAACATACATTATTAAGTTTTGTATCTCACTTAACGCTCACCATTAAAAAAAAAATCGCGCGTCACGGTTCATTTAAAAAAATTACAACATGGCGTCGCACTAATTCGTTTTATGCTCTCCCAATTTTTCAACCCTTAAAGTGTAAACTTTTCAATTTTACGTAACGATTATACCGTCACGCCCCTGTCGAACCCGCCCCCGGCGTTTTCGACACTTTGGAGGAGAATTTTTTTTCGGGGGTCGTTTTAACCCCATCTCGATGTTTCTGTTATAATGACGCCTGTGACATTTGACGGGTTAGGTGATTCGCTTTTAAACCGTTAGATTATATTGTTGCTCCCTTTTAGGTTAGAAATGTTTGATATTAAAATATTGGGATTTTTCAGTGTCTCAGGAAAATCTATAAAAACCTTCTAGATAACTGATACGTAACTTGCGGACGTCACAAAACCTAAAACGGCTGTTTAGACGCATTTGACAACGACATTATGACAGAATCTTGACTGTTACTTATCACTTTATCAATTTTTAAATTATTTTTCCGTCTATGTGTATTAGTAGTTACAGTTCGGAGAAAAAAATACAAATATAATGTCACCTTACAATATTCAAATTGGTCAAACAGTTCAGGCCACAGGAAATTACAATGGACATACATACATACATACATACATACATACATAAATAAATACATACATACATACATACATCACCTTCCTTTTAGATTTATTTAGTCGAAAACTTAAATATATTTCCCTAGCAATATAGAACAATAAATAACAAAGCAAAAAAGTTGTAACAATATTCTTTTACAATAAAACGTGTTTTCTCTATACATATAATCCATTCGAAATAGTTCTTTGTGACGATCAAAATCGATACAGTCACTAAATTGTCAGCTATAACGACTTCCCTATAAAATCTACAGTCGAAAGACTCTTATTATTTTAGCGTCAAACCCTCAAACAAAATTCAACCCTCCAACCACCGCGCTACGGGTCACACGGGCACAGTGGAATATTTTCCCGTAAAAGAATACATTTTTCAAGCGTATTTTTTCCTTTCATCTGTAACGATTCTTACCAGTTATTGTTTAGTACATTCACTAATGAGATTACGTGGCGCCGCCTAGCGTCGAGTGGATGAAACGTTTGTTTCTCGACGACTGAATAGATATTGGATTCTGTTACGCTTATACTTTAAAATGTGGTTTATGTTTTAAGTACTTTTGAACAGTAACATCGCGTATATTTCTTTATATGTGTGGGTTAATGCGGGTACTGTTTTAAAGTAATACGAATGTGTGTATACAGACTATGATCATCTAGATGTATGTTTAAAATGGTAAAGTAATTTTTATGACAGTTTAATTTTTTTCTATTATTTAAGTAGAGATGATAGTATAAACTGTGTGTAAGTAAAAATATATTTTTTTCAACCGGTCTTGTCACAGATAAACTCTGGATACAATCGTCTGTTAAGTAATAGAAGTTTATTTACAACTATCAGACCGGCCCGGCTTCGCACGGTAATCCCCAACTTTTTGAAGATTTAATATACCCTATGTTCACCGGAGATAGTGTAGCTTCCCAACAGTGAAAGAATTTTTCAAATCGGTCAAGTAGTTTCGGAGCCTATTCAATACAAACAAACAAACAAATATTTCCTCTTTATAATATTAGTATAGACTACCGTCAATTGAAAACTAAATTGCGATTTATGTCATTTAGTTGCATAGTAATCGCATCGCAAGAAAATGCTATTGAAATATTTTATAATTATGTCATTAATGTGTTAATAGTAAATAACAAAATAGTTTTTACACTAAAGATGTCGCCTCCTTACATGGTATTAGCTGTAAAATAGTTGAATACTTGCGAAACTTAAAGATTCCTCTATAGCAAAGTAGTCGCTTAGGACATGGAATGCATTATTAAGAATTTTGCAAGTATGTTAACACACCTTTACGAGTTAAGCTAAATATACCTAGGTATGTACCTATGTAAGAGATTTACCTAGATATAGAGACTAGTCTTCTTCCTAGCATTTCCCGCATTTAACCAGGGTCTGCTTTATTCTAGCCTAGGTATTGACATGTTACTGATTTTTAAGCAGAGCGATTGCCGTCTGACCTAAGCAACCCAGAGGGCAAGCCAGTAACCATTTAGACTAGAATATTTTACCTACTATGAGTAACGATACTGGTCATAATATGTCTGTAACCGTAACACTTAGAGACTTGAAATTTGACAGCAATATTCCTTTAGTACCTATAGAGATCCACTATGAACTGATTTTTCGAAATCTTATTTTTGAGGGACTAAACAAAATATAATATATATATGTAAACAAAGTCGAAGGTAAATCCTAGCAGCTTATTACCTATACCTTATATATAATACCTATTGTATTATAGCCCCTGTAAGTTTCAGCCAGAAAGGTGACTAGGTTACGATTTTTTATAAAAACTATTAGGGAAAAGATATGGAGCTTAATCCACCACGCCTCTCCACTGCGGATTGGTGGATATACACGTGTCAGAATTTCTTCCGGCACATGCAGGTTTCCTCACGATGTTTTCCTTCACCGCCACACACGTTTTTTTTTTTTTATAAAAGGTTCTTATTTCGTCAAAAGGGTGGTTATTTAATTATTAATTTCAATAAATAGTCTTAAACCGTTTTATACACCCACATAGACCTAAAAACAACAAGTCCTTGAATAAACTCAAACAGAAATCTGAATCTAATGTAAATATTTGAAGGAAATTGAAAACGAACCGACCGTAGTTGTTTTGTATAAAGCTAATCCGCCAATTGTAATATTATCTTCTTGGAAAAAAGGGATGATTTCTGCCCTTTTTTCCTCATTCGACTTTTCTATTTATATATTGGTAACTCTTTCACCGATAAATTAAATAATGGTGCTGAAAAAACTGATACATTTATCACAGTATAATAGTTGCTTAAAGTTATAAGTACGTAATTTTAATTAATGTATACCTATAAAATTCAGAAATTTGCCCAACAAATGTAAAATGTACGAATGGATACTATTATTAAAAAGGTCAATTAAAAATGTACATATTTCCCATATTTCTGCCTTTGATTCTTACAAACAATTTAAATTCTTTAAGAGCTAAATTATAAAAAATCCTTCTTGATATGCTTATCTAAGTTATATGAGGCACTATTGTTCAATATCAATACTTTTGGAGTTCAAAATCCCCATATTCAAAGTGGGCGTTGTCACTTAGTCAATTGTTGAAGTTTTATTGCCTAAATTAACAACAAACATTAATTACATGAACAATGAATAACGAATTCCATAACCATTGCGATTCGAAACCAAATCACCGCACAGCGCCATCTATTAGCGATCGTGATAACTAACAAGCGTTACACAGATGGCGCTGCACAGCACGTCAATACGACGCCCATGAATACTTGATCACTACCAAGCATCATAACCCGTCCCAGGGAGATTTATCAGATTGCTACACCCCGTGTCCCGGGATGGGCGTGTAAAATATTCACGGGAACGGTAACTGGTTTTGTTACAGGATGTAATGATGGACCTTCATGGGCGATTACACGATTTATTATTTATATAGTTGTTGTATAGTTGCCGTTTGGTTGATTCGTTTTGTTCGGGTACTCTCGTTTGTGGAACTTTGATGGTTTCTGAGCTGTGGACTGTTAGTCACGGTTATGGGTTTAGTACATTATGATCGAGTTGAGTTTACTTAGTACGTACAAGGTGCTTGTTACTTGATAAACGAAATACAGAGAGAATACTTAATGTGATGACACAGTTTTTGCTATATCTCAATGCATACAATCTGCAATGGGACAGTACATGTAAGCTCTTTTGACTCTACATCCTTTCTTTTAAAGGACCTAAACACTATTATTTTCCATGGAAAAATCTGGAAACACAAATCCACAAATCGCATTAAACGCTTCAATTTCAACAACAATTACCCCATACAGATTCACGAAATTCCTAATCCCAAACATAATGTAAGGTCGTAAATTAGACGTGAATATGCGTGTAGATACTGGCGGCGATCCTGTAGTGGACATCAATTCATCTGTCCTCGCCACGGCCTGACCGTGAGAGGTTTATTGCGTTGACGTACTTACATTATAGAATTTAGGGTAATTTGGAGGGTAGTTTACGTTTTGTCGCAAATTATGTTTGGGAAGTTCTTTGTGTCTGTGTAATGTGGTGTTGTAGACTGATTTCTAATAATTGTATTGGGAATAACGGAAGTTTAAGTTGTTAGATTTTATTGTAGAAATTTCCATTTGAACTTGTACCAACGTTGAATCTGTATATCTCGAAGACCAACAAATTTTTAATAAAATATCTGTCTTGGAAATTTAGCGATTTAGCTCTTTTTCTTTCTTCTTCATGTCACAGGTTTATTAATAATATTAAAAACGTGAAGTTAGGGAAATAAAATGTATCAAATTAGCACAACTAAAAAATCTTTTTGGCGCAAAAAAATCTTTGCAACTTTATCATCTAGTCTACCACCGAATTTAGTAAGAATAAACACTATTCCACTTGAACTAGAAGCAGAACCGCCACCCACAACTAGTATCCATAAAGCCTCCGTCAGCTATGACGTAACTCGCATTAATATGATGTGCGAATGGTGTACGTTCATGAAATTTTAAACACGTCAGTTGAACAGATTCACCTCCGGTACTCAAAAATGTTCGGTTTAACGCGAAAATTTTGAACCGTACTTAGACGGGATTTAATTTACATGAAGGCTAGACTTTGATATGATACGTGGATACCCTATAGACTTTAAATTTATTACCATAACTATTCTGGTGTATGAGGCTTGAATTTCTTATTTGGATAAGTTAATTCCGTAATGAATAAGTTTATTAAGCAAGGTGTGTAGGCTATATAAGATAACAAAATGTTTCTCAAATGTAGAACAGTAACACAGCCTGTACATATCCCACTGCTGGGCATAGGCCTCTTCTCCTATTAGAGAGAAAGTATGGATTGGTGGATATACATGTGTCAGAATTTCTTCCGGCACATGCAGGTTTCCTCACGATGTTTTTCCTTCACCGCCGAGCTCGAGACGAATTTAAACACAAAACAAAAGGGTGCGAAATTTGCGAATACACCCCGGACGTAACCCATGCTAGCTACGCCACTGGTAACATATAACATACAAAGTAACGAGTGAACAAATTTTACCGCCCAATAATCCTTAACCAGTAAACAGGTATAGTAATAGGCAAAATTAACAGCCGGCAGAGCGAATTAATCACATTGCTAATTCTGCAATTATTCATCGTTCATAACTGAGGGGTAATTACGCAAAACCATGGCTATTGTGTTTCAATACAAAATAAGAATAATATGTTAAGTCAATTTTAGGTGAAGATTTAACAAAATAAATGCATTGAATAAAAATCTCCATTGTGCTTTTTCTACCCCACGGAAAAATGTACTGAAACGCGATAGTGATAGTTTTGCTTATTTATTTATTATTATTTTTATTTTACCTTCTGAACCCTGAACTGGCAAAATTATCGCTATTGTTTTCACTACTCTTACACTTTTTACATAGAGGGTTAAAGTTTATTAAAAACCAATAGTCATAGTTTTGCTTAATTAACCCCCTGTTTGTATTTCATCGTAGAACTTCATTACATGATTGTCAGCATTCATTGCAGTTATTCCACTGATTACGAGCTAATATGAAACGAAATGATGATGTATCCAGATTGTTAATATCGGCTTATTATACTAATGAATAGTAAATAAGTTGGATTTTACCGAGTATATCAAATTCGAACTCATTATGCTTTATGTGCCTTTTTTAGCAAATAATCGTATTACGCGTAAGACGCATTAGTAAGACTATCGAATCTTTGATAGTAAATTCTACTATAAAATTCTTAGGTAGCGTATGCCGCTACCTAAGAATTTTATAATAGACACACGGAGGCCTAGATAGCCTTTCCATAGCCCAAGGTCAGGGCGCAAACGTAATACCTATTACTTAGAGTTTCCTTACCTCAGCCCTCTTTAACAGCTCAGCCTGTGCCCTCCCAATGTTTTCTGCTAGCCCAAGTCTTCCACACGGAGGCTCGAAGAGCCCTTCCGTAACTGAAGGAAGAACTCATTCATAGTATAACTTAGGGTTTCCTTACCTTAGCCCTCTTCAAGAGCTCCTCCTGTGCCCTTCCAATATTCTCATCTTTACCACCCCAGGTCTTCCATACGGAGGCCTGGAGGGCCCTTCCGTAGCTGAAGGTTAGGGCCCAGGGTTTCTTCATATTCACTTGGTTGATGGCATTCAAGTTGAGAGTAGCCTCTTCTTCAGATTGACCACCGGATAGGAATGCTATTCCTGGTGTGGAAATAATGTAAGGAAATGTGAGTTCCGTGAATAACTTTAGGTATCAACATAATTCTTAATATGATGATTTTATATTCGGTAAGCTAAGCTAAGCGATTCAGGGCTCCATTCAATAAATCTTACCTATAACTCATAGACAAATAGGAAGTGTAATTAGGTACATCAAAGTATTGCTATCGCATTTAAGCTATTTTTGGTAATTGATTCTAATTTTGTACTAAATAACCAGTTTTATTTGCACCTCTATATTTAAATCAATAATTATATATTTTTCTGAACCTGGTACAGCTGCAGGGACAGTCCTCAACAATGCGGTCACCGTAGCAACTGCTATTTCGTTCGGTGTGCTTCTCTTCAAACACTGTTGCCCTGGTGTCACCTGAAAGAATAATAATAAGTTGGTAAATACTTATTTTTGTTAGATATAAAATGAAAATAATCCTATTCCTAAGTACTGAATCTGCCTAGTTTTAACAATATAATAATAAACAATAACAAATATAAAGTAATACAATAATATTGTTGTTTGTTTTGGTGACTAATAACCTTTAAAAATATAAATTACAAATAAATAAAACACTAGAATAATTATTATTTATTTTATGCGATTTAAATCGGTTTAAAATAGTTTTATTTCAACGGTAACTATAGCAAATTGAGAGCCGAGATGGCATAGTGGTGCGAACATGTGGATCTATATCAAAGGTCGCGGGTACAAACCCTGTCTAGCACTTATGTTTAAATTCATCTCGAGCTCGGCGGTGAAGGAAAACATCGTGAGGAAACCTGCATGTGCCGGAAGAAATTCT
>DVXP01004210.1:0-10568 GCA_018235645.1 Junonia grisea
AATGAAATTTTATCTAAATCGGTTTTGATATTAACGTAATAACATCGAGCAAACCCTGGTAGCCGAAGTACCTATTTTATTTTAATTAGGAATACTTAGAATAAGGGTAAAAGAACACGTGTAGTTACGTAACATATGTACATAATAAATATGCTTTTAATGTTATGAAATTATTATGCAATATTTTATTTTATCCTGATTCTCCCCACTTTATCATATTTTACGAACGTTTTTGTAAAACGTTACTAAAAAAGAAGTAATTTTTTTTCGTTTGTTTTTATACTTAATGAAAAAGTAAAAAAAATTGTAAGCCTAGTAAAGGGTGTTTCCTAATGCTGAAAAAGCAAATTATTATTTTTTAACAAACCGATATTTTTTCAAACATATAGACATCCAAAAGTAGCTGAAATGGATTCAAAAATTGTTAATATTTAAACATTAATTCAATTAAAAAAAAACCTATTTTTTATCCTAACCTGCGTCATAAAATTAATAAAGAAATATGCAATTTTTAATACAGCTCCGCCACAATCTAATATTGATATTAAAGCTATAAATAACATTGCCCTTTTATTTTTTTATGGCAACACTGGCATCGTTCGAAGTAGTTTTTTACCATCAACCCCTATTCTTGTCACTGGACTAGTCATTAAAAACGTATAAATTTGAGCATCTGTTCCATCGACATGTTGGTTAGGAAAACATTACTTTATGGGGTAGTATTTTATTTTATTTTTTTATTTATTTCAGGCAAAAATGACCCATAGAAATGTAACTACATAATATACATTATCTTATAATAATATCGCCAAAAAAAGTCCCGTTGATTTTCTTTCGCGGTTTCTTCTCAGGTCTGAGGCGTAACTCTTCCGAAACCGTAGTAGATTATATTGATTGACTTTCTAAAGGAGATTTTTTTTTCTATTTTTTTTATTTTAAATAAAAGTATTTCATTTTATTTCATTTCATCTCATTTCATTTTAAATATACTATTACTAATAATAGTAATATAACTTATAGGTAGCGTAAATAGTTGACTATGACTTTTTAAAAGTTTTGTTTTGTTTTAGCTATAATTATTTCTCGATTAGGTTAAATCTTATAAATCGGTTTCATTTGGAGAGATTAAAGTTGGATTTTTAAGAAAGTATATGTAATAATACGTAATAAATATAATGAATAAAATTGAGCATCATGTTGGTATGAAATATTACTACATGGGGTAATATTATAGTATAGCTTGTAGCCTATGACTGATTAAAAAGTTTTGTATGACTTTTTGCATGATAGTTTAATAGGTTAACTAATCATAATAATTAAATTATATGGCACATGGGTTTTGAGTGGTCGGATCTCTCATCATGGATCGGATATTTACGAAACGATCGTTAAATATAAATATTTTTTTTTTACATGGTAAAAAGTCTTTCTTTATATTTATTTAATTCATCTGGATAAGTTTTATTCTTAAATCAAAGCATAGTGTTGGTAACAAAAACATAAAGTTTAACTGCTTAGGATTTAAAGGAAGTTAAAATTGAGAATGGATGGTCACAGTGAATACTAAATTTTTAAGAAAAATCGTCAATGTTTTTGAGCTTTTATTGATTTTAAGTATTGATATTATGATATTTATGACTTTTACTACTTCGATGTGTTACAATGTGATGTTTTAACCCAGAGAGGTTTTTTTTAAATTCTTCTTCTTCTTCGAGTGCCATCTTCTAATGAAGGTCGGCGATCATTAAGGCGATCTGAACCTTGGACACAACAGCTCTAAACAGAGATTGGGTGCTTTTGTTGAACCATTGACTTAGATTCTTGAGCCAAGATGTTCTTCTTCGTCCTACACTTCTTTTACCCTGTATCTTTTTTTAAATTAGAAAAAGTTATTATAAAAGTTTATCCAGCTATCCATCTATAGTTCATAAAACTAATTATATTCGGAAAACGAAATTTTAAAACTCAATTCAGATCACGGTCGAGATACCGTACTTCATTATATCCAAGCGTAAACTTCTACGAAACGAAATATCGTCTAGCTAAATAATAAGTTCTGCCGTGCATTAATAAATGTGTAAGTCGGGAATCAAACCCGCTACGCTCCGGTAGCCATGTGAACTGAGAATGAATCATGTTCGTCGAAAAAAAAATAATTGTATTACAATGTGATTTCAATTCTATCTTGAAATTGTGATTAGAAGTATTATTATTTAAAAATAATTTATCTTTAACACTACATAGCTGTAGAGAATTTACTAAGCGCTTTTAAGGAGCAGTACATTTTTATAGGGGGCAAACGAGCTGACTGATCACCTGATGGAAAGCGCAATACTGTCGCCCATGGACATTTGCAACACCAGAGCTACAAAATGTGTCGCCTGACGCAGGTTAAATTTTCATAGATACTCGACTCCTGGGGGTCGGGTTATGTGAGATTGCACTCACTATACCCCTGCGATGGCCGCCATCAGCACGGAAACCGAGAGGCTGCGGGATCGCTTTCGCATGTGCATGCGCTGCTTCCGAGTCTCAACCAATAGTAGATAGAAAGAACTCCGAAGTCTGACAAAAATTCCAGTTTTCAAGAGCTATGTATTTTATTTCATCTCGTGGTTAGTAAAGGAAAACGTCATGAGGAAGCTATATGTTAAAAGAATTTCTCGAATATGTCAAAAATTTATGATGGTAAAGCTTACGAGTAGATTAGACTTTCCGTTAAAAGGAGAAGTTACAAAAATGATTGTTACCAATTAGCCATAAATAACGTAACGTAACACAGACTGTACATATCCCACTGCTGGGCATAGGCCTCTTCTCCTATTAGGGAGAAGGTTATGGAATCCGCCACGCTGCTCCACTGAGGGTTGGTGGCCATATTAGCCATAAATACTTAGGTATTATTTGTTCCTAAGTCAAATTCAGTAATTTACTTCATTTTATCTGGATAAAAAAATTAAAAAAAAATGTCTTTAGGTGTCATAAATTCTCTACATACTCATCATGATAAGACGGTTATGTAATAATTCTTTTATAGTTAATCACCTAAGGCCAAGTCCGCATTGCGGATGCATCTAAGGCCGATGCCACACTTAAGATAAAAGCCATTACCGTGTGTGTCGCCCGTGACGACGCCATTTTGTCTATTAACTACGCTAGCGTAATAGTGGGAAAAATATGGCGAAACAAAATTGGTTTCACATTTTTAAAACGCGCCTTTTGTTACGCAAAGAGTTTTTATTTTGACAGGATGTATGACGAATCCGTTCGTCTATAACCACGAAAAAAAATAACTAACTTCCTTTCATACTCATAACCGATTCAAAGTCATGAGTACCACAGATAAATAAAACAGCAAAGTTCACTGTCAAGTTTTTCCCGCCTTTACAGCTGTCATTAAAAAAAGCCGAGCTCACAAACCTTTTCTAATTCTAATTTATAACTCCTTTGTTGCATACCTGTAACAAATGAAAATTGATGAGTATTATGCAAGCAATCAGAGCTAAACAAATACAAAAAAAAACTATAATTAAGTTACCGCACTGACATATGGCGGCAAAACAGACGCGGGCCTCCATAAATTCTAGTCCAATAAAAAAGCAATTTAAAAAACATTCAAATTTGAAAAGAGAACTACTCTAAATCGACTAACAATGACCAGTTTAGCGTGACCCCTCGTACAAAGCGGTCGTGCTCCAATTCGTTCACAATACGGATTGATGTAGGATGTTTGATGTGTCAATATAACTTGGTCGGTGGAAGCTATGGGACCGTGACGTCATCGTTCGGTAACCACGCTGTGTGCACAGGCGTTATAAACTTCACTATCGTGAGATTATCGATAAACTGTTCTTTTATTTCGCATAAAAATAAAAATACGTGCTTTGTGTACGTCTAGAAAAATCATTGTTTTATGTTAGATCAATATCAGGCGTGTTTCTTGCGGCAAATAAGAAAATTAATGTTGAAATCGTAATTGCGATCGCGAGGAAATTCCGGTTGAAAATGTTGAGAATTCTGTTACGAAATGTTGTTGTTGCTAGGAAACTGTTTGAATGATATGAATATAGAACGATTAGTACTAAAATTCGGACTTTCAGTCAGAAAAATTGAAATAAAACTACTTTAAACGGATTTAAATTTTATTTAAACGTTTCGAGCACTAAACAGCGTTCGTGGTCACGGGTAGACAGAAAATTAATTCCAAAATACCTATAGGCATTAATTTACTAATGTCTCTCTGCTTCTTATAATATTTTTTTAAAGATTTGACTCAAAACGATTTGTTGAAAGATCTATATAATGACCATTCTCTAAGTATAGGCTCTTATATCAGAAAAATATTATCAAAACCGTTTTACCAACATTACCAAGATCACATAAAATAAGAACAAAACTACACCAAAATAAATAATTTTGGTCAATCGAAAAACCTTTATAAAGAACCCTATTTTTTATCTGTGTATTATAACTTACTTAATGCTTGTAGCATTAAGTAAGTTTTATACCTACACGGGTTTAATCGAAATATTATTTTAACGTAAAAAAAACATACTTTATAAAAACGCTCCAAGCCGTGACGGGAACTTACAAAAATTACGACATTTTGACATTTCCGCTACCAAAAGTCGACGGCACAATAACTCCACGATGTTTTTATTTATATAACAAAAGAATCGCCTTAACGGATTTTTTTACTTATGACTACTGAATTTTTAATTAATTTTTTGGTTTATTTTAGGTTAGTTTGATTGAGTTATTGTTAATTATCAGATTAAGATCTAGTTAAATTCATAACCTTATAAGATACAACATTTGATCAAAATAAGCTAAAGAAATAAGAAATAATTTTTCTTAATATTTAGCTATGCAATTTTTCCTTTCATCTAGTTTAAGTTAGACTATGCTAGATTCTCCACAATGCTACCTTTAGCCGTTACAATTAAAAAAAAGTATCCCTGACAAAAGAAAAAAATAAGCAACAAAAGGCAATATTCAAATTTCGAATTATGAATGGTCATTCGATTATATCATTCATTTTTTTTTCAAATAGGGAATGATTGATTGATACGTTGATGTCTTTTTTGTGTGTTACGTCATTAGTGGTTAATTAGTTGTGAAGTCAATCATGTGTAACTGGAACGAATGGGTGAATGGAAATGAACTTTATTACTTTGTAATAAGGTTTATTTTGCTTGAAGGTTTCCTTCTTGTCTATGCTCAGGTTTGTTAGCGGGAACTAGGAATAAGTTTTTTTTTTATTTTTTTTTTGTGAGAATAAAATGTATACCCCTATTGTTCGGAGTGTTCTTTGTTTGAAACGTTTGTTTTAAAAGTATAAATTTTTCAAATGTTTTTGCTACAAAATACATACAAAATACCTACAGGTACGTATTTCATTTACGTATTTCCCCAATTTAAACATCGCCCAAAAATATCAGTTACGTCTATTATAAGTTTAATACTTAGATCTGTTTTATTTTCTAGTTTTTGGTACGTTTACCTGATAAATCTAAATATAATACTGTTTCACTTAAAATATATTTTTATTATAAAACAAGTATACAAAGCTAAATGTCACTTTTGGTGAAATATTTTAACTGACCTCAATTTTCGTTGTATGTACTTAATTTATACCGACTTCTGTCAATTTTTTATTCACGCGTAACGTAAGAAAGTTGACAAAAAATACGTTTTTTTTCTGTATTTAATGAAGTATTTATTTTGCTAATAAGATATTTATTTGCAGTTATTATTTCATGATTAAGCACTTTACATCTTAATTCGTTCTCAATTTATTGTTTTGCTATTTTTTAAAAACAATTTTACATTATCTGCATCAATTATGCAATCGTTGACAGGTCTTGATATAAAAAAAATACAGCCTACAATAAAATCGATAACAATTTAAATCGATTCTTAAAGTCACTCAATTAAATAACAGATATATTATTAAAATATATGTAATTTTAAAAACAAACAATTCGAAATTACCATTCATTAATGTTACCATTAACACGTGTTGCATGCGAATCATGCGATACTCCGGTTTGATTAATGTTGACACTAAAAAAAATCGATTAATTCGAGTAACACTTATATGCGATTAATAAGAAACTGAATGGTAAAAGTAGACATGATAAAGAGTATTATTTACTATACTAATATTATAAAGAACGAAGATTTGATTGTTTGTTTCTTTGAATTGAACAGCCTCCGAAACTACTTGACCGATTTGAAAAATTCTTTCACTATCGGGGAAGCTACACTATGTCCGGTGAACATAGGCTATATTAAATAAAAAAAAAATTAAAAAGTATTGTAATACGTAAAGATTATCGCGATAAGACCTGTCTACAAAGCAATAATGAAAAAAAAAAGTTAGAAATATCCGTCGAAAGCGGAGGCGGTCTACTACAATCTACTAGTGTATTTATAAATGAAATTTACCATGATATGATAGCGACTTATCATAATGGATAGAGCCATTGGAACAAGAGATGTTATGGATAGAGCTCCGTTATGGATAGAGAACCGAATTATCGGATAATCCGAAACAATTACATATCCTTAACCGTACTTAAAACCGTTATAACATCAATCGTATATCTGTATCTAGGTCCAATATTTTATATACCACATACCATAGACATATCGCACGCCTAGAAGAAGAGTCAACCAAGTCAAAAAATGTGTGTACCTGAAAATGCACTTTGAAACTTTAGACATTAGAGCAATTTTAGAAGTGGTAGATATTTTGTGTTAGTTGACTCTTCTTTCACGAGTGCGATATATACCATAGTCAGAGAGTTACGAAATTTAGGATTATTCACAAGAAACAGAAAGGACTCCTTAAATTTTTTACAACAGAATACTGAAATCTATTAAAATTTCACCAATTTTAAAAATAATCTACTTTCTTTCTTTCTTTTAAAGTAACATTAATTATAGTAAGAATTAAGACGCATATAAATTTTATAGACACTCAAATATACACGATTAATCCATTCTGCTGATATGTCAATGTATGTGAACATGTGAACCTTTGAAAATATCTTTGGTAACCTAAAGTTTTGGTACACCTTCATAGGTTAGCGAAGCGAGAACGATGCGTTATTTGTCACGCTACATAGGTATATATGAGGAAAATAAGGTTTTACAGTATTCAATATAGCATCTGTAATGCCTTGTTTTTCTTTTGTTGATGCATGGTAAATCTTCATAGATACCCGACTCCTAGAGGGGATGTCGGGTTATGTGAGATTGCACTTACTAAAACCCCCTGCGGTGGCTGCCATAGTACGGGAAACGGAGAGGCTACGGGATCACTTTCGCAGTGCGTCCGCGGCCTCTCCCGATCTGTAATGCCTAATATAAAGTTATAGTCAAACTCTTGCTAGAAATGTATAGGTATAATCATCCAATTTTAAATGTCCGAACACGAGTAGAATTCGCGCATGCCTGTCGAAGTAATCTGACTCTGATTGGTAGATAATTAATAATAATTTACCGTGGGAGAGCCATGCATTTGCACGAATGGGCCGGCTCGACCGAAGTGATACCACGGCCTCACAGAAAACCGGCGTAAACTAAAGTTCAAGTACTAGAAATGTTTTAACATTATCGCATTCGCTTCGCTTAAACCTGCAGTTACAGCATTAGTAATGAAGAAATTATTATGACGTCTGTACGTCGTATCTAATCACGACAAGATTGATTTTCTCATACTCTTATCTAGTAATGTCTCTATCAAAAACAACAAATGAGCAAATAACAAAAAAACAATGTAATCCAACGGAAAATGTAACAATGCGCGCCATTTTGCATAACCACAGATAATTCCCAGGCGCGTAAAAAGCTAGACGCCACAGACAATAAATCAATTCGTCTATTAACTTTTTACTTTTTAATTTCCGAATTTCGCGTGTGATTTTTTTGTTCTGCCGAAAAGGCAATGGCGTTGTCATTCAACCTAATTTTCAAAGAGTTATATCGTTTAAAATTATGTATGTCTGGTTATTTGTTGCTCTTTGCAGACAAAACGGCTAAACAGATTTGAATGAAAGTTGAAATCCAAAGTATAGACCACTTTGGATTAGGAATTTAGGATATACTTAGGTTGTTTTTATCCTGAAATATTCAAAGTTCCCTCAGAAATTTACTACTATGATATGATATATCACTAATATTTATTCAATCAGATTACGGTCAAGCGTAAGTCGGATGTACGGAACCCTTTATACGAGTCTGCCGGTATATTTAAGTGAGAATGAGCTGTCAGTCATCTTGAGGGTCATATTTTTAATTGCGTCATGACTCTTAATGTCAGAGTTGCATAAATACAATTTTTTTTCTCGTTGCATAAGTTTTTTTTTTTTTATAAATCGACGCGTTGTTTATATTGGTAATGAACTTTTGATTGACAAGTTATAAATTATTCTCGTTTTAATTATATTTTAACCGCTTTATAATATTTGTTTTAACGTGTATGTAATTGCGGTATCGTTAACCTTTTACGGTTTGAATTATAACGAATAGAATTTTTTATCTATATTTCCTTAGCAAAAAAGTTCCTATTGTGGTGTAATGTTTATCTATGGTTATGAATGTATACGCTGTGGATCGAAATTCAAACGTTCGAATTTCGAATTGGAACAAATCTCGGCGCTGTACGCTCGGGGTATAAGTAGGAAGTCCCGATTAAACCCGTAATGTGCTCAAGTGACGTCCTAGTTGTTAAACCGGACCACTATAAGTTGGTCTGCCTCCCTCCCCCCGTCCCTTCCGATACCGACCAGCGAGATCCGTGTCCATACAAAACGGGGGGTCATGTTAAGCTGGTCACTTCGCAGCGCGGTATACTGACCAGTTGATGTGGACCTCTGTATCGTTTTTAAACAGACGTAAGTGCGTTTTGTCGGTATCCTAAGAGGGGTCAGGTTATTCCGGCGGCTATATTGGCTCTATTGAATGCCGGATGCTTGCTCAAGACAGTCGGTGTTACTTCTAGAGTTAGGAGCCGGGTGTTGTAACGTTGTGAATAATAACCTTGGCTTCTGTTTTCCCTGTTATAATCGTTTGGATAATCTTGTATTGTTATACTACCTGAGAGAACGAGCGTCGAACGTTTTGTAGCGCCTTTTTTGTTGACTTATTAGGTAAAACCAACTAAAAAACTTATATCGATACAAATTTCGATCAAAAGACACTGGAAATATAATTATAAAGATCCTAGACCCGACAATCGTTGTCCTGTTGTCCTTACCTACTACTTACTTACTAAAATTACCAGGTTCAATTGCATTTTATTTATTTATTTCTTTACGATTTATTGCACCAAATATAAATTACATAGAAAACTTAACTATGTAAAAAATACAAAGCTGCATCAGGTGCAACAGGCGGCCTTATCGCTAAAACAGCGATTTATTCCAGGCAACCTTAGGGCAAGGGACTAGTTGCAGAATGTTGGGAACGGGCGCAATAATTAAATTAATTTAATTAGGTATTTTCACACCACCCTTGCTCAAATATATTTACACAACTTCACCTGAATCGGTCCAGCCGTTTAGGAAGCATTAGGTAACCAATAGAAGTTTGTATATAATGATATAGACAGGCGCGGTCGGTGCGGGTGCGGGGGTGGTCACAAATAAAATACTTTATAGTACAGTTATTTAGTACTATTTCATATAAATCACTTAGAATGTTTCCATGAATTTTGAAAATTTTTGATTTTGACATGTTCTATCCGAATATTTACTTTGTCACCAAAGATTTTGTATATGACATGCGTGGTTTTGGGGGGTCATGTCCCCTGTGACCCCCTCTAGGACCGCGCCTGGATATAGATAAGTAAAGATATAAACAAGAATTGCTTATTTAATGTTATATGATAGTATATGATAGTGTTTTGATTGGATATTGTGCCTGCGGGTACAGGTGACCAATTTAACTTGACCTCTGGTTCGTATTGTCGCTTATACAATGGGGAGGTGAAGGTTGATCTCAGAATTGACATTAATTTTTATATGTCATATAAGGTTTGAGTGTGAATAGTTAATTTGTATTAAAATATCTAACAATAGGTATAACGGTTTGAAGAGGATAACGCTATGTCTAGACTAGGGTCATCAAAGTTTTAATAAAATTAATTTTAATCTATTAAAATTAATAAAAAAAAGAAAAAATCTTCCTCATACGTAAAGAATAAAAAGTATAATTATGTTTCACAAAAAATATTAGAAAAAAATATCACTGGATAATTAAGATACAACAAGTAGGTACAATATTTCCTTGTTATCAGGTGCGGTCTGAACGGGGTTACATGACCCTGGTCCACCTAAAATCGTAAACGTAAAAAACATTTAAAAATTTAGTAAATGAATGTACCTACTACAGGTAATGTATAAGAAATAGAACTAAACGACTGTTCTAAAATGTCTATTATTATTAATGACTCCCCTCCCTCTCCCAATATTGCAACTGCGTCTAGGCTTGCCAGGTGTCCGGCTTTAGCCGGACATGTTCGGCTTTTTGGGGTCGCGTCCGGCCAAATATCCGGCATG
>DVXP01004211.1:0-10567 GCA_018235645.1 Junonia grisea
TGGGTAAACCCACAAGGACCAGACCTAGAAACGAATGTTTATATAAATACAAACATCCGCTCCGAGCGGGAATCGAATCCGCGATCGCCGGCGTTAATAGCGCATTCAGCACTACTACACCAGAGCGATTCTCGTACCTATGTAGCATCTATAAATACAAAATATATGAATAAAAAATGTAGTATTATTATAGATGCATAAGTACGAGTTAAACACATTTATTAAAAATAAATAAAGCTTATAAAACACTGGGAAAGTACGAACAGAATTACGAGTTCTATAAGCATACATATAATTAGTTCTTATTCAAAGCTGCTCAACAAAGTTTACTAAACAAAATCAAATGCACAAAAGCCGTATAAATAGATTATTATGCACAAAGCGGAAATAAATATAAACAAGACAACTTTATAAGTAACTCCCAACATTAAACGCGAGTCGTATGATAAACTATTTATTTACACAGAACTCATTCGAGTGGTAACTGCGCGATCTAATCACATCCAGCTGCGGGGGGAGAGGGATATCCTACGAATTAAACTATTTACATATTTGAATCAGATGTTTTTAAAACCGAAGTTACATACGAATATGTGGATAGGTTTGATACAAATAGTTCAGAATGAAAATGATTAATTGCTAATATTTTATTTATGACTAGCAGACAGGACTTCACCGGAGATGAAGTAGTTAGAGTATAGTCTAGTTTTAAACGGTCAAATTCATGAAAAGTTACTCGACAAATTTAAAACATACTTAATAAGAAAACCACTAAAATTATGTATTATTAATTACGTGTATTTAAACAGTTTAAAGTAATTTCAGTGAATTAAATCATTCTTTTACAGAGGGGTTGTAATACTTATTTATTGTTAAAGCATACAAGAGGAAAATCGTCTAATTTGTCTAACGTTTGTAACAATATTGTAGTAATAATTTTGTTTACTATAATATGTCAATATTTCCTCATGATTTCATAACAAACTGTGGTAAGATAAGTCTAACAATAACTAAACAATAACGTTCCGTTATAAAACAATTCTAATTATTTAATACGAATTTGAGTTGAACGATTTCCGCGTTCATTGGGACTACGGTTTGAATATTAATAGGGCGTATTGTGTTTTTTCGGCTAGGCTATTTACTAATTGGGTAGTGTATATAAGAGTTTTAACACTTTAGCGAATAATGAATAACTACTCACCATGGCGTTTATCCATCAACAGTAGTTTCACCATGAAAATCTGTTACGCGTACCGAAACGAAACGAAGACGCGCAAGACTCGGCTCCGCTGCCCGGACATTATTGTGCAAGACCCGTGCGAGTTGCCATTCAATTTCAAATATGGTAACGAACGTACACACGTCCCATTGGTCAGGCTCGATTTACGATCGAATCGATATTAACGAATCGAAGTTATTCCAAATATCTTTTAAACTTACAAAAAAAATATCTAAAACGAATGAAGTCAAACATAAAATTAACGACATAATATGTAACTAAATAATAAAAAGAAATACAGCATGTTAAATAAAAATATTAACATTTCGAATTTGTTTATTACCTACTCCTCTCAAAACTTAAACTGACTAAAAATTAAATCGACTTCAAGAAGAAATCGAATAAAAATTATGAAATAACATTTTTTGTCGTCGTTCGTTCCCTAATTTGAAGTCGAGTGAATTTACAAGGCTCTGAGACGTTTTCATTTGATACTCCATCCTTAATTCGAATTAATAAATTAAGCTGTAACGCTTACACTTTTTGTTTTCATCGCAAAAATTACTGGACCACATAGAATAGTTTCAGAAATATGAGTAGTAATACAACATAAAAACATACATACATGTATTAAAATTAAACACACTTGTTTAAAAGCTGGTATGGTATGGCTAGTATATTCATACAAAAATTATATAATTCTGGCTATATTACATATGTATGTATATAAGTAATTACATAACAGTAAAATTAATAAATGGTTTTCTTGAGTGAGTTACAGCGTTAATTTTATTATTATTTCTATCAATACTTATAAAATGCTTTGTCCTGAGCTACTGACGGATCAACGCCCTGCTTAAATCGCTGGTCGTAGAAACCTGAAACTTGGAGGCTATATTCTTTGTATGACACAAGCATCCGATAAGAAAGGATTTTCTGATATTCAACACCTAATGGTAAAAAGAGGGAGTATTTTGTAGGGACAACCTTGGTGTAAGGTACTTGAAATTTTGCATAAACATTCTTTTACACAAATGACAGGAGACGTATTTCTTATGAAATTCATCCCATAATGGGTTTAATAAGGGGAAGAAAGAATAACATTTCTCATAGTAAGCAAATATTACATTAATCTTCCTTTTGAATAATGATTAATTTAATAGGTCAAGATTTATTAGATATATTTCATCGCAAGATAATTTTACATTGAGTCCAAAGTTTGATCATCTTTAGTTAGCCATTTTCAACGAGAATAGGCCGACTTCGTTCTCTCTCTCCCACACAACCCTTTTACATGGTTTTGCCAGAGCCTTTACAAGCTGATAATAGTACAATTTCTCCTCAGAGAACTTAAGTCTAATACTGCTATAATCTCAAGAGTGTTGGAAGTCGGTAAAATGAAATAAACGAAGTAGCACAATAGGAAATACACAAAGACAAAAAAATAATAATGGGAAGAAGAAATTGGGCTAAAAAGACTGGAAATTAGATGCTGTAACATTGAATTCATTTGTAACCAAACCAGGCGGATTATGTGTACCAATAAAGTGTAACATGAGGTATTTCGTTTTCTGGAGTTTATTTTCGATTGCACTAAATTTGTAAACGTAAAGGAGACATTTTATCCCAGATAAATTAGTAGTTGTTTCCCGAGGGCACCAACACTTCTAGAGCGATAAACAATATCTACGCGGGCGGAGCCGAGAGAAAAAGCGCTGGGCGTATATAAACATTCAGTTATACCTACTTCAATGCAGCTTTCAGTAAAAAATAAAATAATAGATAGATATACAGAGAAGTTCATAAAATATTAATTTGATATTATATATTATATTTTTTAATATCACGTGCATACGTACCCAAACAAGCATTACTGTTACAAATAGTATGTGCCAGGATCCTTGACATTTTATTGTATGCCGACCGCAGAGATACTGATTTTGAATTGATGTCATTTAAGAAAACGGTCGCACTAGAAAATACAAGGCTCGTGGGTATTTCACTCGCAGTTAATCTAACTGCGTCAACATCCTCGACGACATCAACAACACTCTCATTGTTATCAACGCAACTCAGGCTACTGTTCGTAGTCATCTTTTATCTCAAATAATATTCAGGATGAGTATTCTACAGTTAATAATATGATGAAAAAAGCGTGAAATGAACGATTTGAGCGATACTAGTTAATTAAGTTTCTAAAGTTGTAAGTAACCATTTGGGGATATTAAAGTGAATGTTAAAGAAAAGACTAGGTATGTGGTAAGTCGCTTCAACGGGCGGGCGCGCGCGTTCCCACCGCCCGCCCGACTGACCGATGCACGCCCATTGAAACCTTCACCGCTTTCCCCAGTGCGCTTAACCATATCACAAGAATTTGAGCGTCACTATAGCGAGAGAGCGAGATGGAAACACACAACTCTGACCTGAATAGTAAAAACAGCGTATACGCACGGTCTGCGTGTTAACCCCGCAGGCGCGGTGACGCTTGACTGATGATGCCGCAGCGGTGATACAAAACGCAAAGATCCAGAAAGATTCGTAAAGATTTATCTTTTATTATTTTAATAATACAATACATAAAAATCAATAAATAGTAATAAAAGTAGTAAAAATATAACTACAGTACGTCGTAGTTAATATTAATGTTACTCGTATATTTAATTCAGTCACAAGAAAGGGAGAATGAAGACGTTTGCCAAGCTAAGTAATTTTATGTGGAGTGCACGCTGACGATTGGCACTTGGCGGCGCTCCCGCCGGCTCTCGGTAACAAGCTGTCGAGCTTCAACTCTACAAAAATGACTATTGGCAATCATTCTGCTTAAACTGTTAACAGCATAAAATGAGGTCTGCTTGCGTTTTAGACTGTTACAATGGTTTTTTGCTTCCGTTAACCTAACCGAACCAAAAATTGACTCAAAAACGAGGTTTCACTGCGTTTCTGACACTTAAATTGATTTTGTTTTCGCTAACCTAACCTAACCAAAACAATTGGTTCAAAAATGAAGACTACTTGCGTTACCGACACTTAAAATTGTTTTTATTTTCTTTTCGTTAACCTTTTTCATCAAAAGTGGTATTTTATAATTAAGCAAACAAAAAGAAAAGATTTTTCGATAAACTCAGTAATTTCAAATTAATTGGGGCAATGTAAGGGATTTTAATTTTTTTCTACTCGTATCCAGGGAGATCAAGCTCCCACCCCTGGCTCTTATTTGAAAAGATCCTAAAAGCGATGTAGCAGGCATTCCGACTGTCCTTACATAATTCCAGCAACGATCTTCCTACTCTATTCACATCATGTCAATCACGTGTACTCTACAATCTAACGACAAACTAATATTATTATATTAATATCATAGTTTTAATGCAAAGTAATATCATATAATTATGTATATGTATGAACTTGTATTCATTTTATTTTTATGGATCACTTCAATTTGTGAAACAATATTGTTTATCGAAAGCAAATTAAGTTATGCATTGCACCTTGCTCTTACTATTAACTAACTACAGTTCGACGCAACCACAACACCATGCCTTAGGAAAGCGGGGGGTAGTGGGAGCAGAGGAATAGAGCTCGAGTTCACATACTCAAGAACTTTCCTGCTATTAGTTAGTACATATTTTCTTAATAGTTTAAATTCTATCTATTTCCACTTAAATGCTGGTTTATCTGATAACAAAGATATCTCTAGCTCTAATGGATAATTCTAGAAATAGAATTATCCATTAACTGTGCGTAGACAATTAAGAGACCGAAATAGTTGAGAGTTTGTTTTTCTTTTCTTGTGTTTTCAAATTAAGGTTTAATGTCTAACACAACTATTAGGTCGAGTCATACGTAACTTCCGATGCAGCGTCGTAGAACTTATTGCTTGTATTTACCTACTATATCTTATTAATACAAACGAGTTTTTATTTTTAATATGTATGTAGGGATTCTATTATACAGGTATATATTTTTTAGTACATGTTAAATTTATTTTTTTAACCTCCGAAATGGATATAATGTGCATTTTTGGACACGAAAATCTTCGTAATTTTGATTAAGGCCATAGCACTTAGGCAACAGTTGAAAAATTGTGCAGCATGTGCGCTGAAGGAGTGTTTACTGATAAGGCAGTTTGGAATTGGTTTATTCAAATCAGTTTTAGAGATACGACCATTAAAGATGAAACAAAGGAGGGACTTTCTATCGACTTTGACAAGAATTTTTTAAAGACAATATTAAAACACAATCCACATCAGTCAATAGGAGAAACAATAAAAAACATGAATACGTACAGCTGTTGCAAAGAGTGCACGAGAAATTCAACGAAAAGCGTCCTGAACTCGCACAAATGTTCTTGCGCGCATGAAAATACGCATCCAAATAAAGCGACGGTACTCAAGAAAAAAATAATGCGCTAACATGGTTTTTTTATTACACGGATTTCACACTCCGCACCTTCCTCCTACAGACTACAATGATTTCTGTTCGTTACAAATAATTCTAAAAAGAAAAACCTTTAATTTAAACGCATGTCAGTCAGGCTATTAGAAATTTCTTCTAGTCCAAACCAACTCATTTTACAACGAAAAGACTAATTTAAACTGCCAGGAAAATGTGAGAAGGTCATAAATAATAATGGAAAAAATATAATAAATTATTGTAATTTTGTTATTAAAAGAAAGCGAATTAAATGTCTAATTACAAAAACGGAAGTAACTTAAGACTCAACCTAATAGAATGGTAATTAAACATCTTTTCTATTACTCTGCCCAATAGGTGATAATCATTATGTATAATTCCCGGATGATTTAATTAATTGAATAGTTCTTATCAAAGTGTTATCTCGAATTGGGCATTTCACACAATGACCGAGCATTATGAATAACACATTTAACACTTGTTCCATAACATATATAAAAGAGCAGTTCGTAATATCTTTATCTTTTTTAAATTGATAATGTATTTGCTATTTTTTATTTTTGTTTTATAATACCGTGTTTTTAAAATTGATTGTTTCCTGAATAAATAATTAAAAATATATATATATTTATAGCCCATAGGTGAAATATCCTTGGGCTAAAAAGACATCATGGTGCGACACATATATTTACCGTATTAATAAAAACGGTATTAACAAAATTCTATACGCATCCACTTACCGATGGTGTCGTCAGATGGTTGGCTGAGTGGACGTCGAGAGGGGGACGTCTTCTGATGCGGCTGGGGTTTCAGCACGGCTGCGGGCACAGCGCCCTCCTGTGGCGGCTCGCCGGGCACGCGAACCATCCACCAGTCGGGGCGGACACTCCACGCCTCCAGCACCTCCACCTGCTGCCCCTTGGACACCGACACCTCCCCGGCGCCGCCGGCCGTATGCTCCGCTACCACCCACGTCATCTCCGCCCCGGCCTACAAAATAAATACAATTAAAGCAGTGAATTGCAAGTCCAATACACTGATAACTCGAATGCTCAATAATGTAACAGAATCGCCGGTAGTATTTTTTTGTCCTCGTTGTCTCTGTAATAGTTTACTTCTTCGCTGGTTATTTTTTATAACAATACTATTGCGTATGAAACAAAAGTATAAAAAGAAAGATAATAGTTTTGACCATAATTTCCAATTATATCTTGGAAGTCATAAATAAGTTAGGTCAATGGCAATAGTTACCCACTCCAACTTTACTCTATTACTTTCAAAGTTTTCAACAACCTATCACTGTTAAGTTTATCATAATTTTTTACATCAAGTAGATCTACTTTATGAGGTAAATTAAATGAAAAATCTCCTTGTACTCAAAATTGGCTAAGGTATTGTGAGACGAAAGTATTTTGTATTAGTTCTATAAAAATCTACAATGAAAAAATACAGGCGGCATGTAACAAACACATAGAAAAGCAAACAATTCGCTTTATTATTTTAAAATAATTTAAATATTTCATTACACGTCCAATGTGAGCCGGTCTGCTATCTGAATTTTGACAAACTTTCAAGGAAAGCACTATTAAAATTAAAGCAAAACTGCGTTTAAAAATGTTTATTTATTAAAACCATTTTTTGTAAACATCATGTTTTGTAACAGTGGTGTAGGAAACAGTATGAATTCCTGTTCGAATAATTTCTCTTCAACTTTTAAAGAGAACGTATTGCCGGTTTATATTATGTTATATCCTTTTTATTTTGTTAATAATTGTTTTAAAACAGTATGTTATTATAATACCTTAGTTTGATTAATAAAATATAATTTCAATTTATGTTATTATAATACCTTAGTTTGATTAATAAAATATAATTTCAATTTAACACAATCATATGTTATTGCTTCAACGCAAATCGACGTAACTAAGTACCTGTGTTCATATCAAAGAATATCTAGTGATATTGATAACGGTAAAGAGATGATAACAACAATCGATCAATTGGGACATGTACAAAGATAATGTTTTCGAAAAGACAATGTTATTAAAGTCGATAATGTTTTTTATTTGTGCAAATAAAATAAGTTTTAAAATACCTACTGATCGACTTCGTATGATGAATAGTTCAACAGGCTATAATTATCAAACCAACTGCTATCCTCCACTACTATGGGACCTTGAATAGATACGAGTATTTCAATCGCTAACATTCGCTGAAAGCGTTAGAAGCACATAGATCCGTAGTTGTGATTGCAAACGTAAATAGTATTTTGTATTTATTTATGCATTGTTATTCTCTGCTCATGTACTAGAATCGTATTTTAATGGTAATATCATAATTATAGAAATCCAAATGTATAAAATGAAATGAATTACATACATATACGTACATACATTATTCAATTGATGTTATCAGTAAAAAGGCAACGCATAAGTATTATTAGTAAAATTATTTAATTTTTATAAAATATACAAAGCGAAAATAATTTTGTCCATAATTTTTATACACGCAGAGCCGGCTTTTCAGCATCGATCGTAAAAAAAGATGTAAAGCACTACAGTTTTACAATATGTAAATGATTTCGGTCTCAGGTCTTTGACACTCATTGTTTATGGGCTCTACATAAATAACTGAAGATTTTTTAAAATAAATAAAAAAGTGTAAGTTAAGCAAAGCACCGTATGTCTTATTAAAACAATGAATCATCATCCAACACTTGAGTCGATTCATAGCAAATTAGACGGCATGTTTCGGAAAAGTATAAGTACATTATTTCAGTTATTAATACTTAATTGAATTTTTGAATTTCCATTTTCGAATCTCTGATCAACTTGTATAAAAGTACACGAAATTCATTTCCAAAAGTCACAAAAATATTCCAAAGAAAATTGATTTAAATAAACAGTGTATTTATTTGTAGTAATCGACATTTGTGACAGCATTGAACTTTTAGAATTCTACATTGTTTACAATAAACTCTACAACAGATGCGCATTTCAACACTCAGGCAAGGAGCAAAAATAAATGAACATGCGAACTTTTAGATTTTACCAAGTCTTTCGTTTTATATGGTTATATTTTACCTACAGTTTACCTATAACAAGCCATTGTTTTATAACTCAAATGTTTGACCATTAAAGTAGACCGGTAAAGTGGAATTGGAAACGCGGGAATGTTATACCGGCGTAAAGTTTCATAGGGTGTGTCAAAATTTAAGCCGGTACCGAAAACGACGTTGCATTCACCTGACGTTGTCGGCTGCCCTTGAGTAATCGAGCATGGAACGAACTCGGAGTATCAATTGTGTGTTGACGCGAAAGTGCAGAATGGGGCGCGCTCACAGAACTCTGCCTGAACCATGGCAAAGATATTTTGCGCCGGCTTTTATGTTGTTTAGTGGGTACGGGTAAGGGTGAATGCAGAGGTGGGGTTGTAGTCATCGTAAGGTCACGTGGCACCGCGCGGCTGCGGGCGGCGGGCGGCAGGCGACGGACGCGGACGCGGGCGCGAGCGGCGGAGAGCGTTGGTCGCGACCCGCCTCGTCCGGTGCGGCGCGCGGCGCTGTCGCCACTGCCGCGCATTGTGCCGCCCGCTGCTATCGTTTGCTATCTTACGGGCGAAGAACCGTTCATTACGCAGCCTCCGTATCGAGCTACATTTCCGAATTCATATGTCTCGGAACCTTTGTGAAGAGAACGTCCATTACTTTACGCGGGAAGGTATCGCATTAATGTATTTTATTTTATTAATTTCCGACGATTTTATGTTTATAATACCTATATGTTATATTGCAAAAATCTATATAATATATTGGGTATATATTGTGTATATAATATCCCATATATTATATACCCAATATATAATATAATATATTGAGTAATAAAATTAAATATTCCTAATTACAAACGAATTCCTCTATAGAAGGTACATTTTTCGCTATTGTTATAACTTTTGTACCAAAATAGAAGTTCGAATATCGAATTTTATTTTAATTATGTATCCAAGACTTACAAACCTGAAGTTATGAAGTAGGTAACTAGGAAATAAAGATTTTTTTTTTAACTTTTTAATTGTTAAAATGTTCTAAAAATATTTTTTCACTATATTCAAAGTTATTTGTTGTACCGACAAGCGTAAAGTTTTATGATCTTGATATTTTTGAAAGAATGATTGTCCTATGCCCCAGTCTGGTAATATTCGGAAGTCCGTATGGTTCTGTTTCAGTGCAGTCCTCTTAAGATTTCCTTAGAATTTACGGAGGTTCCTTTAGAATTTTTGCAAAAAACGTTCATTTTGGTTCCGAGGTTGTAGCCTAAGTTTTAACTAAGATGACTGGACGTGGACGTGGACTCTTTCGTGGCATGTTACGTATAAATATTTTATATACGAATTAAATAACTAAATCGACTTTCGAATTTCTGTGCTGTACATACTGTTAGTTAAATTTTATATATAACCACTGAGTAATTAAAGCGTGATATTAAACCTAAGACAAACGCAATAACATGTTATCCTGTTTGACACAAACGTAAATAATATACCGACATATTACACAAGTACATATTAGCACATAGTGCATGAACTTTAATTATTTTTAATGTATTCGGTATTTTAATACCTATAACGTATGTCATAGGTCATAGTTATTAAAATAACAAAACATTCATACCACAAAACTCGTGGTCTCGTGTGAATGGAACCGACATCTATCATGCCAAAAACGGTACGTGGATAAGGTAAGGTAAATGTAAAACGGTCCCAGCTACCTTTACTTGACAACTTACTAGACAGGTATTTGTCATAATAAGTTTTAACTTTCTGCCATTCTTTCTCATGATATAACTAAACATTTTTTTACCGTGGGAGAGCCATGCATTTGCACGAATGGGCCGGCTCGACCGGAGTGATACGGCCTCACAGAAAACCCGCGTG
>DVXP01004212.1:0-10567 GCA_018235645.1 Junonia grisea
GTCCAAAGTTTTAAAGTGCATTTTCAGGTACACACATTTTTTGACTTGGTTGACTCTTCTTCTAGGTGTGCGATATTTAGAGGTTGCAATGATCTTACGAAATCTTGACTTAATATTAGTACCTACTACTCTTGAACTTAATTTCAAACTTGTTTGTTTTTTAATAATAATAATATTTCCTATATCTTTAAAATAAAGTTACATAAAATGACGAAATAATAGCGTAAATGATAAAAATTGAGGAAAAATAGGTTATGATATAATTTTTAAAACGTGTAAAATAGACAAAAAATGAATTGAAATTCTAGTAAATATCAAGCAAAACTTATAATTTAATTACAATGGTTCATTTTATTAATTCCACCATACTATTAATAATATCTAACTGTTTCGTAGTGAACACTATGGAGCCTAATTTTGTTAAATTTAACACAAAAAATCTTGATACTGCTTTTAATTACTAGAAAGGTGTACAACGGTTCGAGTGCAAAGTTAGATTAGTGACACAGCAATAATTTGAATGAAAGAAAATTACATTTTATAAAGTTAAAATAATGTGGTCGGTAGATTTAGAAAACTGGTGCGATTATTAGATTATAGTTGTATGTAGAACTATGAAGCGCCTGATTATAAAAAATAGCAAAACGGTCGTAAGGAGTTGCCGCTCCTTAAAGTTAACCTCTTTATAGTTACGTAACATCAAAGAATATGTTAAAAATTTTATCAGCCACACGTAACCTACGTGTAGTTTTTATGATTTAATATGAAGATAATAACATTAAGATATGAAGTCTATAGACCTTATGATAATCGATTGGTTTTTGAAGCTAATTTTGCATGTTCTTTCTACATAAGAACGGTTGACCTATCTGCAACATTTACGACTTTTGTACCTATATAATACATCTAATTCATATTATACAGGGTGTCCCAGAAAGTGTGGATCAAATCGAACAGGAGTGAAGGGGAGGTCATTTGCTACCTTCTAACCCCAAAAGTTGTAATCCGATTTTCTGTAGTTTAAAAGTTATATCGATTTTAGTATTTTTTTCAAAATCTTAGCAAATGACCTCCCCTTCACCCCTGTTTGATTTGATTCACACTTTCTAGGACACTCTGTATACACGTAGGTACAAAAGTTGACAACAGTGTTGGCGCAGTGGTCGCTGCAACTGACTGAAGCGCTGACGGTCGCGGTTTCGATCTCACAACATCGAGGCTCACTCAAGCGAAATTTTGACCTTCACACACACGATTGTACATGCAGCGCCACACGACACGATGCGGCACCGAGTCGTACTAAAGTATTTGTCATTTTTGACGTAAAATGTATGCACTGGAATGTCACACATTCAGGTTTTATTTTTTTTAATTTATATATTTCTTTTTTATGGGTACTCCCAGTACTCCCAGTGGCAAAAAACCAGAAATTATCCGTTATACAATATATAAGTTTAATTTGTAAATAGATTAAATAATAAGATAGTAATAAGTCCTACATTGAAGTATTTATTAAAACAGAATCAAGTCATTCATTATATAATATGGCACATTACTTCATACATACCTTCTTTATTCTCATCAACACTCTTCCAATACAGCAAACAGTAGGACAGACTTGGCAACGAAGCTGGGAATAATTCGCATAAAGTTGAATAGTGATCGTATCTAAAAAAAATATTTCAAATTAATGATTTTTACAGAAATACACAACCTAGTGAAATCTGGAATGTATTTCTAGTCATGTCAATAACTATAAGTATTTTTTTGGATTTTTATCAATTTTCTAAATAATTACTCAACCGATCTGGTAAAATTTAAACTGGAAATGAAAGCTTGAAGACATATAATATTGAAAACAATGAGATTATTTCTTATACAAGCAGTTTTCCGATCTTTTCCATCGCTGTTTTTTTATCTATCGTCCATTCAAACAAATATAAAACTATCATAACAAAAATAACCCTTATAAACCATTATATTGATCGGCATGGATTAAAAATATGAGACTGGCAGCACATTTTTTCTTTGTAATTAGAATTTAAACATTTAATTTTAATTGTTCCTTTTACTGCAATAGCTGAACATACTAAAAAACCACATGATTTAAGTACCTATTTTAATTTTACCTGGACCATCCAGTCAAGATGACTCCAACGAAATTAATCCTATTCATATTAGATTTGATCTCTTTCCTCCACGCCTGTTGGTTGCTTACATAACGCACCACTGGTGATAACACCTGAAAATATAAATTATCACAGTTACACAACACAAAATCTTATATGGATCACAGAAAAAAAATAAGGATTTACATTTATTTTTCATTTTCATTTTTAACTGCCAGCCAGATATTAAATTAGTATCTTATATTTTTTTTGTATTTCATTTCAGGTGGGCAGTGAAAAGTCTTTGAGCATTGCAATGGTATAAAAACCTAACTAATATATCTTTTCAACTCATTTTGTCAAACATTATAATGAAATATAATAGATTTATTTAAATTTTTCTGAAGTATTCAATCTAGGCTTCTAACTTTATGTCTACAAATTGCAACAAACAAACTAATAGACTCACTTTTAAATTATTTTTTTTATGGCATAGGGCGGCAAACGAGCTGACAGATCACCCGACGGAAAGTGAATGCTGTCGCCCATAGACATTCGCAACACCAAAGGAGCTACAAAATGCGTTGCCGGCCTTTTAGGGGGTATGGAGGGGGAATGGATGGGGAATTAATAGGGAAGCGATTGGGCCTCCGGTACCATCACTCGCGCGGCGAAACACGACGCAAACGTCATTTTACGCCGGTTTTCTGTAAGGCCGTGGTATCACTCCGGTCGAGCCGGTCCATTCGTGCAAATGCATGGCTCTCACGGTATATAAATTAAATACAGCTTTGATTGGACTATCGCGTTAATTTTTACTACATTTTTAATCTGGACTCTGTAGATGAATCTGAAGATTCAGCCATAGTAAGGAAAGTGAACGCGGAGGTCGTCCGAGACCAATTAGCCCTCATTGAGATTAATTGTGTGAGTTAGCGAATCGAGTAAACGGTATGTCGAAATAACCAACTTCTGGGGTCCATTAGTTTTTAGGAAAAAATAATGTGATACATAGTAAGGAAACTTTGACGATAAATAATAATAATTCAAGTATTTACGATCCACTTTATTCTTTCCTAACAAAGAAGGTTTGATTTATAAGCACCTTGTTAATTAGTAAATTTTCTAAAGATAAAAGTCGTTTAAGGTAAAAGATAAAAGTTGTCCATAAAATATAGACTTCATTAACAATAAGGTGAAAAATATACCAAATTTATTGTTCCTGCACATATCATTTCCACATCGAATGGTACAAAGAATGGCTGTAAGTCCCAGCTGAGTCACAAATCTTTAAAACGAGTCAGATTCATTGTTATCAGCTGAACCAGCGAACGAGATATTTTAAATTTTTTATCTCCATTAAACATCTTTAACGATTCTGCATACCAAAAAAGTTTGGTTTATTAGGTGTGTGATAACAGGTGTGTGCTCATCAGTATCAGTTTAAATTTTGTATGGTTTGAAAAAAATATTATTTAGGTAGTGTTGTGACAAATGCTTGAAATCATGCGCTATGCTTATGGCACGCCACTATATCAGTTTCATCAGGTTTTTCCTTATAATTTATTAATTTTAAAATGGTAAATAAGCAAGAGTAAAATACTTCTCGTCTAGTTCTTTCATGACTTTCTTTTTTTGTTATTGCAAGTTGGTGTATCTTGATGAAATAGTTTTTGAACAGAGTAGCTCAAAATGTAAAATCTAGCGAACTGAACAACGCTGCATCTTATGTAGTTTCCCATCATATTTATTAAATATCAAATGAGAAATACATTCAAATATGTACTTATTTATGATCCGCATCCGTATGACGTGACTATTATCACGTTTAATTTTGAAATATTCACAACTAACAATAAGATCTTTATTTTGTTTGATTAGCAAGTTTACGAATAGGCAGTAGAAACAAAAAGCAGTTTTTATATAACTTTATGAGTAATGTAGATTCAGTTTTGTAATAAAAATGTGTTTCTCTGAGCATGAATGCCAACACCTTTTTCTCGAAACAGGAAGTAAAATATTTATAACTGATAACTCGATGCATTCCACGTCATTCTCGTTGTCTGCACAATTTGTTCAGTACGATAGTACATCGGATCCAATTTTGCAATAACTAGTCTGGTTTTGGTCTAGACTTTAAACTAGTAGAGTTTCAAGTTTCGCTTTGTTGCAATCAAGTCAGTCTATTGTTAGAGTTAAGAACTTAAGATATTCATTACTCAGTATTTATAATGCAAACGTATTCGAGTTTTAATGTTCTGTTTATTTGAGGGTGTGTTAATAGTGAGAAAATAACAACAAAAAACAGAAGCTAAACATTAGATTTCATATTCCGTGTTAGAATTCGATCTAGAAATTAAGCCTGTAAAATATTTTATATTTTAAAAAGTGCTTGTCTTTTCTTTAATGCTCTTTCAAGGTTTCGACACAAAAAAGTTATTCTAAAACCAATATTTTTTGGCAAATAAAGTAAGGATTTGTGACCGATGTATACTGTATCTTGTCTGATTTTGAATGATCAACTTCCCTACCCTTTTTGGATTTTAGTTCATGTTCATTGCAAAAAAAACTTTCGCTGTCGATGTCGGAAGAAGACGTCTGTGTTCACTTGATTGCTGGGTAATAGGCAGTAGGTGTAGTTACACGAACGTGTCTGCTAGTGATCGTGCGGCTATTTATATGGTTAGCTTTAGACGATTTAGAACGATTTCGCGTACGTATTTATATCCGTTCAGCGCTCCCGCCGCTTGTTTACTAAATTGTTTCTACGCTTCTTGAACGCTTTTAATTTCGTTGGAATTACATCATGCCTTCGTACCGTAATATCCTCAATTAGGTATAATTTTTTACGTTACGTTTTTAGCCTACGCCCTTAATTACGCGGAAAGTTTGATGATGATATCACTTTAATTAGCTGCGTTATCGGGTATAATTAAAAATCAATAATTTTAATATTAATGAACTAGGTATAAGTTTCGTAAGCATTTTGTAATCCGCTTATATACTTGTTGACTAACGAAGATTATCTGTTGTCGACTTTCCTTACGTTTGTTTTATTATTGGATATACCTACTGACCTAAGCTCGCAGGTCAGTGATCAGCGGTTTTTGATAAAAAACGTAACAAACAAACACAAGCCATAAAGACAAAACTACATTCATATCATCAAGATGGCTACTCCATTCATAGTATGAGTTATAATTTTTTAAGCTATGTTTCTCACTACAGGTGTTTAAAAAAATTTAAAGAGTTATCGCTGTTTAAAATATAAATTACGTCAAGGTTGAATCATAGTCTATAAATATCTTTAATTGCCAATTTAGCAGTAATGAAACTTGTATAAGCGAAATTTTTAATAGGAAACAGGTTTTATGTACCTTGAAATGTGCTGCTATACTTGTGCGAATAGGAAGTTTTTCAGCAATAATTGCATATATAATTGATTCATGTTAGATATGATTCGTACTTTTGATTACGAGGTTAAGTCCTCTATATAAGTGTAAAAAATAATAATAAATGTTTTGCATATAAAGTAACTTGCGATGGTTAAATGTTGACTTGTTGGCCTACTCTCATTCTTTCTTACATAACAAATTATACATACAATTACATTTTAATTACATAACTATAATTATCATTTCCGATGTCCTTTCTTATATTAACAATACAATTAACAATAGCTTCGTTACATCTAGATAAAGCCGATGACTATTTACAGTGTTACTGTGCCTAACATTTATATGTCAAACTTATGGTTGCCATTTTCATATAAAGAAATAACATATAGTGAGAAAATGCATGATGTTTCTTAATTGGGTTAACAGGAGGTGAAACTAATAAATGAGATTTGGTGACTCTACTGGACCCTTTGCTCTGCGTACAATGAACTTAATTAAGAGAAAAAAAGAACGACTACAAAATTATTTCTAAGACTATGTAGCCGTTACTTTGTATAAAATATGTATGTCAAAAAAATGGCGCTTAGACCAAATAGCCTTTCAACCGTTGACATTATTTTTCAATTCAATCTTAATTTTACAAAGAAAAACAAAACCTAACATACAAAAAAATCTCAATCAATCTCAAGAAATCTTTTAATTTTGTTTGATTGTTTTTATTTTTATTTATGGAAATAGACTCACTTACAAATTATCAATTTCGCGGTCTAGTAAACGTTATATAAAGAGTAAATTGAAACAATGAACTTGCTTTTGCCTTGAACACCTTATTGTTGGTGTCAATGAACTTTGACCGCCATGAAAACCCGGATGATAATATCCTGGACAGTGGCACGTCAATTGTGATTATAAACGAAGAAAAACCGCTTAACTACACGTTTGTAACTGTATTAAAGTTACAGGGTGTTTTTAATGTTTGAATGTTCTTATAGATAAAAATATGATTGTGTGTATCTCATCCAGTATCATAGGGGAGTGAACGGTACCCAGGCACAGAGCAAAGGCCCTAGAGGGTCGCAGAAATAACATTTTTTTTATAGCAATCATTGTTCTTGGGACGCAAGAGAAGGTGTTCGCACCGGCAGCAACAGGGCGTAATGTAAAGAAGGGACAAGCTAAAAAAAGGCGCAATCGTACAAACTCGCAGAGGACGCAAAAAATCCTATTTACAGCACTGATCTCATCTACGCGTTCTTAAATTGTCAGATTGCGATGAAACTTAGTGGGTCCTGGAGGATGCTTGCGATCATTTATGTTTTTAAAATTGTGTTCCTCGACTAACTGTCAAAAACTGTAAAAAAATGTAAAAATAAACATAAAATCTTATTTGTCTCATATGACGCATGAAACTTTAAATTGAATGCGAATGACCGGTGACCGTTAGTATTCCAATACCCAACTACAGTTAACTTTTAGGTATATTTTTTAACATATTATTATTTTTATTTTATATTTAAAATTATAAAAAACATAATTAATACAAAAGAAACAAAATTAATATTAATACAAAACAAATTCAACATAATTAATAAAATAAAATAAAACATAATTAATACAAAACAAATTCAAAAGAAGTTCATCTCCATTGTCATTAACCTCAAAGTATTGTTTAATATTGTTAGCATATTCAAATTGTGGTTTAAATCTCGTTTAACACAAGAACATCTTTTAAGTAAACTAGTTAGTAGATATTATTTCTTTTTAAAAGTCACTTCTATCCGGCATTTCTATTTAGCAAATTGTTTGAGCACTTTGGGTCATAGGTAGTGGTGATCACTTAAGTTCAGGTTTACTACCTGCTTATTTGATAACTATGTAATAACAGAAGGATAAACCTTTGTAAGCCAGGCCAGCTAATTATAAGTCAGGAAACTTTGATTGTTAAATTGTATTGAAACAGAGTAAGAATTAAGTCTTACTGTTTTGTACAATATGACAAACTCGTATATATAACAAAGACAGTCTTCGTTACACATTTTATATTTTACGACCGTAAACGTGACATGGCTGTTATCAAAGTGCTAATAAATTAATGAATTTATTTTCTCAACTTATTACGGAGCATGAAGTCATCGCTTGAAATTCTTGTAACTATTTTATTTTCTTTGACTGTCCTTCGCTAGAGTTTTGTTATATTCTCAAAAACGTAGTAAATATTTTCATACTAATGCATATTTACTTTCGTTAGCAATTAATACTAAAATAATAAAACGCAGCATGCGTTTGAAACTGCACCTTCCTATTTCTAAGGTTTTACATTGTTCCAAAATTGATTAAAATCTGAAGCCTACAGTACACATATTAACAGTGAAAGTAATAAGTAACAATACATTAAACACAGTCTGGCCCCGATAAAACATCTGCGGTTATGCAATCTCCACACATCTGGCTAAACCTCACAAATAAAGCGTTATGTCAATAAAACGTATGAAACAAATTCGTCATTTATCACTCGATGTCAAGGATCAAAATTGACTGAGAACAGTATACTAATAATTTTATTAAACCAATGTGACCTTTATTACTTTCGACATAAGAACGTTTTGGTTACGAAAAGCGGTTATTAATCACAATGCCTCAAACGAGTTTGTCGCGTATTACATAATAAGAGAGGCGAGTATTGTGTGTCTGTGTGTATATTTTAACCTAAAGCTTTGGTTTCGTTCGAGTTGTGTAAAAGTAGCGCTTAGCAACGCGATCGTTGTATTTTTGTCTCAGGTGTTTTGATTCGCGTTTTATGTTTGCGTTATTTCTTTTAAGTACCCATTGTAATGGTTACAAAGTGGAGAAGAATTTTGAGTAATTTTCTCGTAATGTAGCGAAATAAATAACCTAAATTGGACTCAGTAGTCCAGATATATTATCATGCCTCATCTGAATGGTAAAAGTTTAAGTATTGCTGCTATAACAGTGACGTTAATAACCTTATTCAAAAAAATTCTGTTACTGTTTTATTTCTTACTTATTCTAATAACTTATTTGGGAAATTCTAAATAATATACCTAATTATGTTCATAATGAAACTTAGACACTTTTATTATATTTACGCGAGCGAAGCAACGTGTGCTTCTAGTTAAGATAAACATTTCATCTCATCTTAAACCTTGGGGAGTGTTCATGAACGTGCCCTGCTCAGGGGCTGGAAAGTTATGCCGGCTACGTGCAGACGGGGTTCACATTACGAACTTCTCTACTATATTATTTGCCAAGAATCTTATAACTTTTAAACAAGTTATACTTAAAGCTCGCCCAAGTAATAACGTGTTGATTTTTCTTTAATTCGACCACTTACTGTTATATATTGTTTTAGTTACATCAGTTGTAAATAAAACAATATTAGTTTATATTAAATTGGTAAAAGGAGTGTAGAAAATAACTTCTATTTTGGCGTGTAAAAAAGGCAGGTGCATAGGCTATTTTACAGCAATTTTATGAGCGAATGTAAAGAAGGGGGGACATCCTGACCAAAATAAGCTGGAATCTATATTTCAATTTCCATTTCATTTTTCTCCACGTAGTGTGTACAGCATCTTTATTACACCCACAATGTTATATGTCCCCAATATTCTCGTACAGGGAGATAAATTGATATCGATTCCTATAGGTCTGAACAGAAAATTCAGCCCACATTTCTATATATTCAATTATTTTGCCTACTTTGCGATTCGGTATTTATTAGGGTCGGCTCCATCTTATTTGTACAAATTTTATGTGGTATGTAGACTAATATAATTGAGAAATAAAATAAGTATAAAATAACTTATTTGAAAGCATTAAACAGTCTATAAAATATAACGAAATGTTTAAGCGGGTATAGGCTAAATTATACCATGCTTACGACTCATGGAAACGTAAGATTGCCTTTATATAGATTATTTTGCCTGAAAAATTATCTAGTGCTAACCTAGCGTGATGCATGATGACAGTAGATATGAAGTGATTCATTTTCCAATTAAGCGATACATCCAAACAATTTGAGATCTCATCTCCTAACTTATTAAGCGCGCTTTCCATCTAACACGTTTCGTTAATTTATTTAACCATATTTATATTCAAAATTCTGTTTTTCGAAACGTTAATTAGCGTGAAGTGGTCGTAAAACTCTTGTCGCCTCAGAAATAGTGTGGTTTTGACGCGTCACTTCCAAACCGCATACGAGGAGCGATTTCCTGTTGATGACTAAATTTAAACATCTGTTAAATGGTTTTTTTTCACACTAATTGAACATGCACATAAATGACGTTATTATAGTGTCATAGAGACTTATAAAGTATTTACACATTAACATAAATATTAAAAAGTATAGGTAGTTATAAACACGTTCGATATTAGTAATGACATTGACATACATAAGCTTTTTATTGTAATGTTTAAAATAAAAAATAGCTAACATTTTACTTAACGATGTAGTACAAGAGTCGGTGCTTTTGAGCTATCGGTTAAATGCGAATAAATAAATTCCGAAGCTTAAACTGGATACAATAGAAAATAAAACGGGTCTTCCCATTTTAATATGCATTTAAATACAACAGCATCTGTTTGTGAATTCTGATTAAAAATATGATTGACATGAGAATAAAGTTTTATTTTCTCACACTTATTTAAATATGTTTAATAGCAGCAAAAGTATAAATTGCTTGCAAAAATATTGAAATACATATTATACCTACCTACTATTGATTATCATTAATATTTAAATATTTGCATTTAAGACAAACGTTATATAATCGCTATTAAATCTATTTATATTCAGTCTTGCGGCATTTTTATTATTACACTCGCAATATCCTTGAAACGGAATAACAAATTTAATTCTGATTCATATCCTAAACAATATTTTATAAATGCGAATGTTTGTTTCGGTTTCACACCCAAACTTAATAAAGTAAGTAAGTATTCTTTATTGTACACCAATGAAACAATACAATCTACTATATAAAAATAAGTCGGCTTTTCCTTCCTGACGCTATAACTCCAGAACGCACTAACCGATTTCCACGG
>DVXP01004213.1:0-10567 GCA_018235645.1 Junonia grisea
TGTGTTTAAATTCATCTCGAGCTCGGCGGTGAAGGAAAACATCGTGAGGAAACCTACATGTGCCGGAAGAAATTCTGGCACATGTATATCCACCAATTAAGCTCCATACCTTCTCCCTAATAGGAGAAGAGGCCCTATGCCCAGCAGTGGGATATGTACAGGCTGTGTTACGTTTACGTTTAGAAAGACCTGTATGTGGCGGAAGAAAAGTTAGAAAAGAAGTAGTAGCACGACTTTTGGAAGCTGTGGCTGCATGTATGGGAAAATAAAGTTATTGAACGATAGTTTTACTTAAATAATTCCCCTCCTCCTTGTCACATATCAAGATATGTAAGCAATATTATTTCTCTCCCTTTTGGCAACACATTTTATCGACAGATCCTAACAAATCATTCCGGATAATAATATCTACATATCTACATATAAATTGTATAATATATTGTAATACGACCTTTTCACAGAAATTTATTATATCAATATTTTGGTAACCACAACATAAGAAAAAATATTCTTTAGTCATAATAATGAAGCAAAAATGAAAAGAAATTAATAATAATGATCATGATAACAATCCAGTTTTTGCAATAATTAATCGAAAATATTTTAATTGTATAATTAGAAGTCGTAATTAGACGATAATATATGTAGCAATGTGAATACTTATACATAAACTACTGTATACTAGCTGAGTTTTAGATATCCAACCATCCAGACACCATTTCGTACTTGTCAATTTTAATTTATACTTCATACGAAAAACGATGACAAATGAAAAATACTTTTAAAAAATTCAAATAATATTTTGTTTTCTATACAAAGATATTCTGTAATTATTTTGAGCACGAACTTTAAAGATTTAGCATATCTCGGAGATCATTACCGGTGATTTTCAAGAATCTGTATGGATCATTAAGTTTGCACTCAAGGCTGTCGAGTAATCGCTTATGGCTTGGACGTTTCAAACCTTGGGCTAGTTGAGGTAAGAATACATGTTGTTACAGAAAAAATTTAAAATGGTATTCTGTTTATCGATAATAGATGGCGCTGTGATGCAAAATGCAATCTTTTGTTTTGTTTGTTTTTAAATTATTATATATTATGAAGAGTGAGTGTAGGTATGGATGAATTGATTACAGTGGTGGTATTTTACAAGACTACTTTATCGATACGTTCGTATTTATGGATAAGCAAAATGACAAAGGGTTTTGGATTTATTAAGTCTGACATATTTCTCGATAGTCGTTTGTTCCAATTAAATTAATTATAAAAATTAAACGGTAGGTACATTAAAATTAGCCCCAAATCATATAGTTCAAAATTAAATACATATTAATTTTAACAAATAATATTACTTTAGATCACCACTTAACAATACTTGATACTTTTAAACTTTTAAATGAAAGAATGCTTCACGAAAATTACATTGAAAACTAATTCGACAACTTTTTTAATATACTCTGCGTATTGTGTAAAAACGTCCTTACAGAAAACCGCGCCAAGTAATTTTTAATTGCTTTGAGGCTTTTAAATAAACAATATTAGCATGGACAAGCCTTATTTTTACTAAATTTACAACAATTTAGTAAAAATAAGGCTTGTCCATGCTAATATTGTAAGTGCGAAAATAAATCCTGTAAGATACGTTTTTACGGCTTTTCAAATAGAGATAGAAAAAACTGGATTTCGGAAAATATAAAAGTCTAAAATGTGTCGCGTAAATAAATCCTGAAAAGGTCGAATATTTTGTAGCAGGTAAAGTCATAGACAAAACTAGTTGTAAGATATATAATTAAGATCTATTATAATATACAATAAATGATCAAAACATAGGGTTGAAATAATATTAACTAATTGACCCAAAATATGTAAAATGTGGTGTAAAAAATCAAGTGTACTCGCGTCAATAAGTAACGAATCGAGTTTTCACTGACCTAGTGGGAGACCTAATTTACGTTGCGTACCTTTCTGCTTCAGTGGCACGTAGCGAGTGATAACACATATCAGTTGATACTGCAGTAAAACATTTAATATGCACGAAAATTATATATTTAGAACATTAAGAAATTAATTATGAGGTACAGTTTCATAGATTGGCAGTGTCCAAACACAGTAGAAAAACCTAGTAGATTTTTCATTTTACAGAGTTAAATACGTGTCAGGTAACTAAGTCTTATAAGAGTTAAGGCTTTATCAAAATTATTTTCAAATGTTTTTTTTTTGAAGCGTGCAATATATTTTCTAGGTTAATGAGAAGTATAACTTTTATAATAGCAGAGTTTTTCTTCTGAACTCTCACAAAGTCTTTCTTATTTTGAGGATTAGAAGATATTTTTTTAAATATATATCTTGACTTAGCTATAAGATATTACAGAGTTGGAGACTAAAAGATTTATACTAAAGTTACATAATATGTTATTATAGAATATGCCATCACTGATCTAAATAACTAATACATTTTATACAAGCAAAGTATATTTAATACAAAGAAAATGTAGAAACACATATTAATAACGTTTATTTCATTCAACGAAATTACGGAACCGACTAAAATGTAGTGTAAAATAATTTTTGATCGTCTGCCAGATAGACATAAGTAAATTACACGCTGCTTACGAGCGTTGTACTTTTTTTTTTATTTCCTTACAATTTGGTTTTTACTTATGACCTGCGTAGATGTGCATATTTTATACAACATAAATATAACGAATATATCTCAGTAGGTAATTGTATAAAATTCATTTAAAACGGCTCGTAACTTTTTTTGCTCATTTGCATTTATGATTTAGCAAATTAAAACAATTGACTAAAAAACATGAAAAATTAAGTATACACATTGAATCTTATGAAAACGTAAAAAAGAGATAACAATAGTTCTTCTATATATCTTCTTTATGTGTATTTTTATTGTATGGATATTTTTCACCTAGGCCTTTTTGAAGAATCGACCGATTGAGATGAAATTTTGTGTCTACCTACATTTAAACAATTTTAAAAAAGACTCAGTAGATGGCGCTAGTACTGACAACAATTTCTGATTAGACCACAAGTTTTTTTCGATTAATGCTTACTTAGTTCAGACTTAGACGAAAAAAGAAATGTATTATTTTTAACACCAATTTCAGAGTTATTAAAAAGTTATACATTTTTCTGAGATGTAATTATTTTTCAAGGTTCAATAACTATAAAACCCAAACAGTACGTTATAATCAGCAAGATCATCTTAACTAATGAACGCGGAAGACGAAGGAATGCAAAAAAATCATAATAAATTGTACATTACCACTGTATTAATTTTAAGTTATTTTTAAGTACGAAAATTAAATTTAGTCACACAATTACGAACCTTATTTTAACCAAAGAAGGTTCAATTTTAAATGACGGATCGTCGGACGGTTTTTAGTAAGTTTTTTCATTAAATTAAATATTGTTTATTAAGTTACGAATCCCGCGTAATAACAAAATCCTTGGACTTTGCAACTTTGGTTACGGTTGGGATAGCATTGAAAATGTAAATTATGGATTGAACTTAAACATATCTTGTATAACATACGTAATTAACTTTATATGTAGGTATAATACGGAAAGAAATCGACTTGAAAAGAAATCATACAACTTTTATGGAACCAATTTGTACCTACCCATTCAAATAAAAAGTAAATTTTCAAAATCCGTTTATCAGAGTTATGATACAATATAAAAAGCATCAAGTTAAGAACCTGTGATTCGATAACATTAGCTTTACTGGCACGCCAAGGTTGGCATGGTGATATCGCGACTTGCACATTGCACTCTTCGTGCCAGTTATTAATTTTTTATTTACATAATATTAGTATAATTTTTGACAACCCTCACGGCTTCCACCCATTAGACCACTGGTATAACAGCGTTAGGTATTTTTATTTTTTTTCAAATACTGCTTTACGAAATATGATTTAATCTTAAACTGAAAGACCTATAACTATAACTAACACAGAAGGAATAGAAGCTTCCATTTCTAGAACTACTTAACCTTTTATCTATAGCACTGCGGGTAGTTGAATATTTCATTAACAAGTATGAAATTTACCCAGTGCCGAGTTCATGGTATAATTCTCCACATAGTAGCTAACGAGCGTAGTAAATCAAGCCGGCAGGTGTGGAATCGCCTTAAACGGCAGCTGAGACTGTCCGGTCATCAGAACAGGGATAGGTGGAAATGATATGAAACAAATAGATACTTAAGGTAAGGTATTTATAAATTCATAGGTTTATTTAAACCTAGAACGGTTCATTCATAGATTTATTTTAATCTGATTAAGCCGTTTTTTCGTATACCTCGAAATTAGATGCCCTAACTTTATAGAATACACTTTAAGTATTAACGGGATACTTTAAGTACAGTGAGTATTGCTTTGGTAAAAAGTTTGTTTTAGTTGCTAATTATATCAAAGAAACAAAGAGAGTCAAAGTCAATTTACAAAATCAAAAAGTCAACTGAGTAATACTCTTAATCACGCACTTTTCACAAATAACTTTTTCTGAAAAGTGCGTTGCTTGTTTTTTGAAACACGCTATAACTTATATTTTGTGGATATTCTGTTGGAGAGGCGAATAAAACCTTATATACATTCTTTCAAACAAGAATGTCCTTCTAAAGCATTAAATTACAAACGCCGTTACTAACTTCTTTTTCAAAATTAATTTAAATATTTTTACGATATATTATTCAGCATTACCATTTCCATACTTCCCGTTCTAAGCCGAAGCACTGACCACATGATTTATTTACACAATTAACCATGAAGTCTAGGATCTTATGGGATTATTATTGGACGCTCTGTGTATGTTCTTAGTTCAACGATTTATCCTTAGGAATTATTCATTTGAAATTCTATACGTCAGACTGAAAACATAAATAGTTTGGACCGACCGGTTCGTGTGCGGTGGGCTTTATGTTACTAAGCTTATGATTTATTTGATTTATTTTAAAGATATTAAGTAATAAGTAATATTTGTTAAAGAGAGATGTTTTGTATACATTACTGCTGTTACGTATTTTAATAAAAGCGTTTGTAAGCATTCGTCTAAAAAGAAAACGCGTCAGAATAGTAATCTCTTTAACAACTAAAGTAATGTAGTAAAATAATTGTAAAAACAAAACTTTTGACTAGATTTTTGTCTCAAGACAATGTATCTAAACTATTTAAACTTTCATATTAATAATATTATAAGTAACTCTGTTCGTCTAACGAGTTTTCACTCTAAAGTCGCTAGACCAAATTCGATGAATTTTGGTTTGAAGTAATACATCGGATGTGCTGAACTGATGCCTTAGACACATTTTTGGTCCGATAAATGACACAAAGCAGAACCGCGGGAAACGCTAGTTTTGTACAAAATGTAAATAATTTTAGATCCAATTAAACGTATCCTAAGTCCTGTGAAGCTATGGCCATAACTTCAATAATTGCCCGTTTAATGGCCAGGTTTAATCACTCCCGACTCGTTTTCTAATTGTCGGAGTTACTTCTTGAGGATCGTCACTAAATCTGCTTCCGTATCGATTTTATTTATATTCATTACTACCCGTTTCTTATGAGTCTAAAGGGAAGGTACGTTGTGGGTATTTTAATTGGGCTATTTTTCTATAGGCCATATATTTTTTATCAACCTGTGATTTAGCGTTAGTTATTTACATAGTTACGTCAAAGCGTATAATACACCCTGTATTATAAGTTTGCGTTGCGACAATGATTTTTTAAGCTTTTGGAATATTTTTAGAAATTCAGTTCGTTTAATAAACATTTTTGTGGAACTCTATGCAAGATTTTGAAAAAATACTAAAAAGGATATAGCTTCGGATCGGAACTTTTAGGGTCAGAAGTACAGAAGATAGTAAATTTACCTTTACCTCAGTTCCATTTGATCCTTAGTTTCTGGGACACGCTGTATATTAGAATTTGCACATAAAACTATTTTCTCGTCCTTTTAGCAACAAAATGGCACAGATTTATAAAAATAAATTGCTCAACTTTCAAAGAAGCTACATAGCATGAGTTCATTTACAAATACCACAAAAATTGCAACAATTAATTCATAAACAATCGAGAGAAACTCGCTTCCGCTTTTTGTTAAACCATCAAATCCATCAAAAACATAGTGATATAGTGCTAAATTAACTCGTAACAAGGGTATGTCAGTCCCACGCTCCGGCAGAAGTGCTCCGAAACTTTGCAGGAAGTTTTGACAGCGCACCTCTTGGCTGGTCTCTTGAAACCTATTTCTAATTATTTAGACATTTCAAGTTTAATCGCCCCTTTGATTTATTGATTTGAATGAACAATTAATTTGACTAAATTTAGACGAGGATTCGATGTGCCAATGAATTATGGACAGTTGGTAACTTGGTAGCAAAGTTCGTTTATGCAATAATTTTGAGGTTTTTTAATGGCTTTATAATAAGTATTTCTTTAATATAATCACTTCTTTAATCTTATTTATGTTCTTGCACTGAGTAATGATAGTAAAGTAATTGTGAAAATTTCGGCTGTTCAATTTTAACGGAAGTAATAATTATACTATGATTGTATTTTCATTTACTGGCTTCAGTATTTATGATTCGTGTAGTAAAGAACCGCGAAGTATATTATAAAAAGAAATAGCAAGAGTACGTAAAGTAATATTTAGAAAGATGATTATAGATACTGTACTGTCAGCATAAAAGACAAAAAAATGCAGTTGCATCCGCAAATTACTCGTATGCAGATAAAGATAAAAGTTTAATTATTTTTCCAACTAATGAATAAAGATTAAACGTAGATAATGAACCTGTATTATTATCACATCCGATTGTAGAAGCGCAGGACATCAAAGGCGATGACAAAAAAAGACCTAATGATAATACGTACGGAGCTTGATACAAATATGATATTAGCTGTGAATTTTTCTATTCCCAGCCGCAGTAACTTGTTTTAGACTCGGCTTCTAGTCAGTGAACTTACCTGTAAAGAAAAAAAAAACGTGTAAGCATGTTCATATGTTCATAATATCTATGTGATAGAAATACATCGCCCAGAGCTAGAATTGTGAGATTATAGAACGATGGTACAAATGGTACGTACGAGTTACATTGTTAACAAATAATTGGTGGCATCGAAGGTAATGTTGCTACATTATGTTACATAGTCACTTTGACATTACATATCAAATTGATGGTAATCAATGATGATGGAATTGAGAAAAAAAGTGAAAATACAAAAAAAAAATCGGAAAGATTATTTTAAACATTACAATAAATAATCATACAATCATAATACGAATAGGTACACTCAAATCATACTTTTTACATACACATGGCACATTTTTTAATAATTAAACAATTATTATATAATACAACTTAATTATTACTTGTAATAATATTAAAATTAAAATAAAGTTTCCAATAAATAAGGAACGTCAACATTAAGACAAAAAATTATTGTACCTATATGCAGTGTTGTAGTGTATCATAAAATATATATGCAGATTAGAAAAGGCATCTTGTGTTAAGACGATAAAGATCGTAGACTTAAAGAAATGGAACAAAAGTTCTAATCGTCCACCACATCATCACCCGAGACAATAGTGTCAAGGTAACCTTAACTAGCTCTTGAGACTAACTCGGTGTGAGCTTTCCTCGTAGTAAAAGTTTGTAATCCGAGCTTAGGTATTATGAGAAACTATTTTCTGTTACCGGACTTAAAACTTTGTCTGTTACGGTCTTCACATTAGAGCTATCTAAAATTATCTTTCTTCTATTTTCTTCTTAATAAATACAAGTATGATATCTATAAAATGTAAATGAATTAGATAATCGCAAAATATATGTAAATTTAGTTTGAATTTTAAATAAACATATATCTTATATGAAGTTGCTCTTACGATAAAACGCTACATTTTATCTCAAGATGGATGAAATTCCTCGCAGCGATGGTACCGGCAAATTGGTACCATCGCTGATACAAAATACGATACGTTAATATAAAGGTACTGAAGAATTCCCTATTGACAGACCATTTAAATTGACCAACCCATAAGAAGTAATGAAAAGAGAAAACATACAAGAAACCGAAAGAATTTAAGTGAATACTTTTTTAAAAACGTTCAAGCTAGTTCTTGCAAGATTAATGGATGAAAAATGCTAAAAATAACACTGCCATTACTGAATGTATTTTTTTCTAAAACATGCAAATATGTGTCGTAATTGTCAACGCGATATAAACCATCAATTCCGCAATCATATAAATCGTGTCAATAAAAAGAAATTGTTACGATATAAAATTGCATTTTCGCAACAAAAATTTCCATTTGGAAACACTATAAATTTTTCGTACGTATCATATTCGATTCATAAATAGTTTATGAGTATACAAATGCGATAGCTTTCGTTTACACTTTGATTCTTCAAGCAATAACCGGTTTTGCAAGGTCTCGTGTTAATGATATGCGTTAGTAAGCGACATTCGTGTCTACTCTTCATTATAATTAATGAGAATGTTCAGCTGAGGTACGAACGGAGAGACGTTGTTCACACTCACTCCCTCAATATTATTAAATCTTTAATTTGCAATCGCAACAATAGCGTAACACTAGAGACTGAAGCTAATTATAAAACAATAAAATTCATATTTTATTAAGTTCAGATGACAAGTATTATCAATAAAAATCAATCGTAAATATACCATTTTTTCCTATAGCACCGGCTGTTGTTGAGATTTATAGCAGACATATTTTCGTTGAAATTATTAAATGAAGTTGTAAACTAGATGCGAATACAAAGGTCGCTGTGACACTATTCACAATACTAATAAGATATTCCGACGAAGACAAATGAATTCGAACAAATACTCGAACTGTCTCGGAAAATCAAATCCCTCAGTTGGCAGACGGACTCTTCGCGGCTGAGCCAAATGGGTCATATACAAGAACTTGTTACAAGATGAAACGCGTAACAGATAATATGGCATGAAGACAATCACTAAACCCAAACTTATTTCGTTTGGTTTTTCGATTTTTTTTAAATTGCGTAAAATATTCGAGAACCTTCTGGACCACTAACAAGATCTAACATATATTATTACTAAAATAAAGAAACGTAGCATCAACCTGATAATTATTTCAATTGTCTGTTAAACAATTGCGATGAAAATACAAAAGCGTAGCAATAAATTCGACCTCGATCGCTAATATATTTCACAAGAGAATGTTATCAAATTTTTTGTCATTGGTGTATTTTTATTCGTGCTCTGCTTTAAACTTTTCTTTTACAACTACTATCTTACGTCAAATGTGCAAAAAGATATAACAATAAGATGCATGAGACGAGGCAGCGAGCCAACTGCACGAAAGATATTACACGGGCTTACACGTGTTGGTGAAATATTTATTCAGATCTCCAAGAGTACTCTCCAGAGTAGACAATTATATTACGCAAAATACGGTTCATTTCGATAATTTTATAACTTCATGTCAATATTATTATTAAAGAACAAATTAAAGCAGAAGATATACGGTGTCAATACGAAGTAAATTTTCAACAAAGCTACTCCAAAATTACCGGCCGTAAGAATAATAAATGAATGCGACATTAGTATATTTAAAGTAGATTAAAATTTCAACAGCTATTAAATTTAAAGTACATAAAAAGTTAACTTTTTCATGTCCGAAATTGCGAAAACATAACATAAAGAAAAAATATAGCCATTGGAAGTGATTTCGAGTAATCAATATTTATGTGTTGCACGGAATCGTTACGGGGCCAAAAATATGATACACCAGGTGCGCCATATAGTCTTGGATACTGATTGTATTGAAATCGGGTGGGTTATAACCGATGGAATGGTGTATTTGCATGGAGTGGATTCATTTAGGTTTTTTTACGAGGGTCAAAGACTTATAACGAAAATAAAACTGAAACGGATATTGTCTGTGTCATGCGATACTGTCAATGTCATAAGGCGATGAAGGATCACTAATTTTGTTGTTTTAACGAAAAATTCGACTAAGTTTCTAAAATATTTGGTAAAATACCCTGTATTTTTGCCAATAGTTTTAATTTAACGTATATTAATGTTATTTTTTATCAATCAATTGATGACATAAGATCAATTTGTTCTAATGAATCTTAAACAAGGAAGAGCATTTAATGGAGGAATAATAATAGAAACTGCGTCATTTGAAGATACATACATCACTGGTCCAGTGATAAATATTCAAGTCAAATTGGAGGAGCAGAATGAACGGTATGACGATAATGTCGTAATGGTTTCACATGAAATTATTACACGGCATTAGTTTGAAAAACAATGCGGAATAGAACTGCGTTGCATTTTGACTTTGTTAATTTTTTTTTGGCTATTTATTCTTAGCTATTCATGTTACGTAGATATTACGTTGATCTCTCGAGGATCGTGAAGCCTCCTGTAAATCTAATTTAGGTCTATAGACATAATTTAATTTAATTTTTAATTTACGAAAACATCGTAAGGAAACCTGCATGTACCGGAAGAAATTCTGACACATGTATATCCACCAATCCGCAGTGGAGCAG
>DVXP01004214.1:0-10566 GCA_018235645.1 Junonia grisea
TATCTTAAATATTTAACAATGAGTCCTTTTGAAATCGAATTTCAAGCAAAGATTTATGGACAGAGAGAAATGAAGGTCGACCTTTGCCATCACAATTAATAAAAAGACAATAGAACATAAACTGATACAAATCAAATAATTTTTTTTTCAGGGGTTCGAATCCTGCTTAATATAATATAAGTATTTGTATAATAATAAGTCTCCAAATCCTTATATTTGCCGCTTTTGATAATCTCGCATACCTTGATTAGCCGTCGATACTAATTGCTTCATTGTAACAGAAAATTACCATTGTAAGAAATAAATTGCAATCCCAATGGTTACCAAGTTGCCAAAAAACCTGGTAAATATCTAGAAAGTATGTAAAAACACTTACGTGGGTGTCGTAAAAACAGCGACAAGGATCTTCTCCTGCGACAAATACTCCACGCTCTGGACCTCGTCATAATAAAACGGCACGTCTCCCGGTACAGCACATTTCAGCCTAGCTTTCAGAAAGGTACTCCAATTTTCCTTCATCACTAGATGACCGCCCGAATCGTTCTTGCATACACGTGCGATACGTGAATATATTATCTGAAATAATTAAAGTTGCTGATGAATCGAATAATGAAAATATTTATTGTAGTTTTTACATTTGTGTCATAAAAGTTTATGCAATTTATTAAGACATTCATGGGTCTTGTTATAATTTTGCGCGTAATGAAAAAGAAATTAAGTCATTCCCTTTTTAAATATTCTATAGTATTATACAAGCTTTAGGATACCACTTACTTTGCCACAATTTAAGTATTCCACAGCGACCTCTCTAAAGACGAAGTACACGAAGTAGTCGTCTTCGAAACTACCCACGAATTGTGGTTCATTAAGCCAATTGAGATCGTACTGCGTCGTCCGTAACATGCCTGAGTCTCGTGGTGATGCTCCTCGACTCCTAAAAATTAGAGAGATATTTATATTCTTGTTTATAAGAGGTATATACTGTTTCGATAAAATGAATTTGACGTGTGTAGATTTTTTTGGAAATACCACGATGGACCAAAGGCAGTAAACGAGTAACGACTGCCACCCATGAGGGTACCACAATTGTAACCTTGACACATTCAATGCTAATCCATAGAAAGCTATTTCTCCATCTCACTTTTTTCACGTATTGGCAATAATTGTGTTAATTATAAATACGACATTACATAATTTAAGCTGCTGGCGAATATTGCGGTCACGTTGGAGTTAGGGTTGTGCGGGCAGTTCTCGACGCCCGACACCCTCTCCGACACCATGTTCAGTGATTCTATCTGTTAGATATTCATCAATCTTACCTGCAGATGGCAGTATCGGAGCTGGTGAAGTCCGTCGGCGTGCCGGCGTAGTACTCGCCGCTGCTGGCGAATATCGCGGTCACGTTGGAGTTAGGGTTGTGCGGGCAGTTCGCGACGCCCGACACCCACTCCGACACCATGTTCAGTGACTCTATCTGTTGGATAATATTTACTTTGTTATTGGATACATACTTGGGTATAATAGTGCCTTAATCTTAACTGTCAACATGTTGCAGGCTTCAGAAGGTAGCAGTAATTTTCGACATTTAACCTTTAGAAATATCTTGACATATTGTAAAAATATTTTAATAATAATAAGCAAAATATTACAAGTTTAATTAAGACTATCATTAAAAATGCAGTGGACTCTTAATTATCAACTTTAAAAGAACTATAGACCCCAATAAGACAGATGGCTGCACATGAATGTACCCGCATTTTTAATAATCTAGGGAACATGCCTTCAATTTAAAGGGGTCTAGCAGACTTAAAACAATTGTTCTTAATTTTTCAGCCATTACTTCCTTTATTTTTTTCTGGCTAAGTATTAAGGTGTTCTTATAAATCGATATAATAAAAATTCGTTTTAGATCGTGAGAATATGGCTATTGGTCAAATTATTGCTTTACTAAAGTAAAGTCGGGGGAACATCAAATATGAGCACAAAGAATACCAACAGTTATTCTGATAAAAAATACATTATTGTTTTTATCATTAATGCGTAAAGATTAATGAGTTAATTATGTTCAAAAACAAGTTCCCCGATTAAGGTTTAAGTGGGAAATGCCAAAACATTTGTCACGAGTGATTAAGCCATGGAAAGAGGTCCGTTAATTACCGACCTTGTTTCCAAATAATTATTCATATCTATCTGTTTTCGAGATAAGATAAAAATCAATATTTACCGTAAATGTTTGAGTGTTTCGATTCATGTTCTAAATTGTTTGAATAGTATGTTTAGCTTTGAGAGATCCGCCGTAAATACGTCAATCAATGTTAATAAACATAAATTCAAAGCTTTTAATTAATTTTGATAATATAAAAAAATGAATTTACATATTTACGTTTTCGGCTAGACTGTTTGGCGTTCGGCTAGTTTGAAATTGCCCTTGATTTCTACGTGCTTAATTTTGATTTACTAGTTTTTTACTGCGCTCGACGCATTAGTAATAAACTTATTTAAAGCTTATTGATCCCCGCGACTTCGTCTGCGCAGAAGCCCTTTTACGTTTTATTTTAACGCCAAATAGTAGCCTAGCTCCTGCTCCAAATTTCAATCTGTTTCTAGACCAACCCTTAATTTGATTTTGCGGTTTGAACATGAAAACATTACAATCTAGCTCACATACGTAATTATGAACCTTAACATTTGTAGTATTAACACGTATTCCTAATTGCAATTTGAGTTTATAGAACAAGAAATAAGTGATTTTTAACTGGTTTTATTTGCTTACCTCTCTCCAACTGCAAACAGGGCTGAACGCATTAGTTCCACACGCGAAGAGCTTGTGGCCATATGAGAGCAGGACTTTGATGTAATTGTGGCAGTTCTCCTCCGTCTGGCCCTTGTACTGGCATAGCTTGGCCTTGTCGGCTGGTGCGGGCCATTCCGCTCGCTCTAGCGATCGGAGACCTCGGAGAGAGAGACGGTACAGCGTGTCCCTGGAAAGAAAACATACTTTTTGTATCTACCCTCAATATACACATTTCTCATTGGGAAGTGTTGTTTTATAATTTATCATTAAGGTTTGAAACTTAGACTGTGTGGTACCATGCACTATGCCATATGATTACCATAAGTAACATTTGAATGACGTCATTTGATGCTATAAGGCGGACGTTAAAAGAAGTTCTAAGGAATTAAAAAAATATCATTCACCTACTTACAGACAATTTCAAAGAGACAAAATCAACTAGAAATGATGAAATAAACTTCAAACATATTTCCGGGGGCCATTATTATATTAATGGGTATATTTCAAACATTATTCCAATATTACATCCAGAATATAAATGTCAAGAAAAGCGTAATTTATATGATTATATGTTGCAAAGTAATCGCATACAACACAGCACGTATTATACGAAATGAAGATAGCTTCGGGTTTAATACCGTCATTTCCAGGTAATAGAAAAGGCCTTACAACACATCTTGTTTGAATTTCTCAACTTCTCATTACCCACACAATGTAGTCATCCCATAAAGTCCCATATAAATTCCTTGTTAATATAATTATATTAGCTTTTACTAGCTTTTTACGTGGCTTATATTATACCTATACTCTTCTTAATGTAGCGATACGCACGATTTATGTATAATATAAGTTAAATTAACTATAAATACAACCATTAGTTTTATGACAACCAGATAAACTGCAGCTCATAAAATAATTACAAACAAATTGTAATGTTTTTTAACATTATTTATTAAAGTTGTTTATTCTAAAACATATCTAATAAAAAGTAATCATTTCTCATGTACCAAACACATAAAATGTTTATTATTATTATATTATAACTTTAAAATAACAATCTTGCAATATTCAAATGTATTTGCATGCAACCAGTAAGAGTATTGAATATCATTACCACAGTGGCCTGTCCTCAGCGTAACATAGTAATCAGCGTAACACTATAATATCGTATAACACAAACACACGCGTCCAATTGCTTACATTACAAAAGCTAAACAATATTGTAAGTTATAAACTATAAACTACCTACGTCCATCAAACGCAATGCTGCTTCAATATTTTTAATTTCATTTTATAGATTATAGCTTGAAACACACTATCTGAAGTGGACCTCCTCGTCTAATCGACGCCACTTAAATTATGTTTAGGTAATTAATTGTCTAAACTCAAAACCATTTAAACCAACTACAATAATTTACTTACATTTCACTTCGTACTAGAACCCTTCTTTTAACAGTCAAAATGTAGCATGTCTAAAATATTACATTATATATTTTTAGTATTATACTAACCTAACCCCCGCCGAGTTAGACGATAGCAATGTTCATCATCATTAGCCTTCATCCCTTTTCTATTGTTTCTATTCCCATTCATTTCTCGTTCCTTTTAAGGTGTCTACACATTTATGTCTCCTATGGTGCAACGAATGTTAATGAATGGCGGACATCACATAACACCAGATGGTCTGCCTGCTTGTCTACCTATTATACTTATAAAGGGACAGTTTTACACAATTAGGACTTAAGTCAATAAAAATACGTAGGTTTGTGCAAACTGTCATCAATAGATGACGGACATAGCCTTACCCTCTCAAACATCTATGACTTGGTTTTGACAGTAACAACATACAACTAATCGTTTAAAACCATGTTCAAATTATTAAATCACATTCATCACTTGACACTGCATCCGATATTATGTTTATAGCTTTTAAACTCGATGTAATGATACGGACTGATTTGAAGTAGTGATAGTAGTTTTTTTTATTGTGATCGACTAGGAAAACAAACGAGTAAATGCCATCTTATTACATTAATATGCTACAATAACATGAAGATATGGGGAGTTGTTGGCCTTAGCACTTATATTTTATTTTAAAACTAGTTTTGCCCCGCAGTTTCACCCACGTTAACTGTTTCCCGTGTCCGAGCGTGTGTTTGTAATCTAAGGTAATATTGCTCATTGAATTACTTATTAAGCAGGATTCAGGCAAAATAATAATTAAAATCAGAATGTAGTGACTAAAACAATAATCGATATGATTCTTTTTTAAATTAATCTAAATTATCTTTTAATGTCCATAAAACTAAATTATATTACTTAAACTTTTCTCAATAACCTTTTATTTGATAAAGTATTCATGGTCATCTCGTTATGTATAAACAAATTACATAAATTAATTCAAACAGTTCTTAAAATGACCGACACATTAATAAGTAACTCAAACTTGGCCTACATCAGAGCTACACTGTTTCATAGTAAACTTTATGAATAGTAAAAACGCTGCCCACGTGTTTTCGTTCATGTTAGTGTGCTTATATAAATTTCATAAACAAACATATAACAGTGTCAGATTACTAGCACCTACCGGGTCTCGGATAAAACGCGTTTAAACAAAATATACGCTCGGCAACGTTCTGAAACGTGATTATTCTCGTATTACATCCACGATTGGTGATACTGGCAACTTTATCTCGTGTACTTTATTGGAGAACAGATTATTTAGTTCCTAGTTTTACTTGGAAAATAAATATAGTAGGAAGTATGCTGGTGTTGTTGACACGTTTCAACTTTCTATCGATTTTACACTCTGTAAATACTAGGCACTAAAACTAGTGAACGCTACTTACGAGTACATATAGAAATGATTCAGTATTTTATAGTATTAATCATTAAACTGTAGTAAAGGAAATTTATAGGCATTTAAAGATAGTAAATCAATACTATCGTAGTTATCACACTATCACGACTGATAGATGTGACTCAACATTGAAATTAATCTTATAGATCGTTATAATCGTTGTATTCGGACGTGCACTCTCTAAGGAACCTTAATCGTCTACAACTTATTATCCATAGATTGCACAACTTACACATGTGCCTATATGTATAATAATATCTAATGTTATTGACTGAACACGACAATCTGCGTCCTTAAGTCGCAGTAAGTCACGTCAAAGAATATGTTCCAATCTTTAGATTTCAAGGTACAATAACACAAATATCCTTCATATAAAACAATTTCAACAAACATTACCCATTTAACGAGCTATTAAGTACAGTTACAGTCGTAGTTATGAACAAGAAATCCGATATGGGCTGTACAAGAGGCGAGCGTAATAGAAAACACAGTGATTTCACATTTTGTGGCTCACCACGGACCCTAAGCCCTATTCTGTAAACTGGCACAGTGTGTAATATCATCGTATACCCAACGCCGAGTGATATCGCATTACAGTGCGATACGGAGTAACTGTATAGTCCTAGGAAACTATCAATCCCTAGGGTCATTGTTTACATGATATGCTGAGCGATGACAAGATACTACGCTATAGCAATATACAACACACTTATGCAAGTACATCATATAATTGAATGTTGTAAATGTGGAACACGAAACCGACTCCTTAAAGTAATTTAAAATTAATTAACCTAAAGTAGTAGAAACGTTTAACGTCGATGTCGAAAGTCGCGGGTAAAGAAAATCTTTCCTTCTACTAAGAACGCTAAACAAGTGCGTTGCTGCGCTGAACCTACGCTAGCCCAAATGAGTATGACGTATGCATAGGATTATCCTTAGAAAATTTAAAAAATAAATTTTCTACAGTAAATTTTGACTATTTTAGAATTCAAGCGCTATGGCAGCAGATTTTTAAGTTCAATACTAAAAAACTTTAAAGAAATATATAATGTAAGTCACTTTATGACGTGCTGTATCTGCGCCATAAGTGCAGTGGACAACCAGCCTAGCTCTACAATCCTGGGAGACTATCAATCCGTTATACGTACGATTGCAGCAGGCCAGGAGGTCACCCTTTGTGTAACCAGTATTGTAAGTTTCATAATACGAGCGAAATTACAATTGTTCACAATCGTTATAAATATAACAGTTTCATTGGATTCGATAAATCCGTGGCTAATTCAAATCTATACGTCGAACCAGACAAAGATAATTTACTGCTAATTCGAAATCATTTTATCTACACTTTATCTCTCTTATGTTAAAAACATCCAACAGTATATTTTTAATATATTGCATATGTCTTTGAATTGATGAATAGTACTCAATCTTAATCATACACTTGTTAGACGTAAATCTTAGTATTAATGAGAATTATCTATCACAATTTGCGACCTCATCTGTGATAAGTGTAGCCTAATTAGACGTTAGATTAGCGACATAATTAGCGAGGCAAGTATTATTATAAGGAAAAGATGATAAATGCGTACAGTTTATCAAAGAAGTCATGAGCTGGAGCTTAAACCGGAGGAACTGGCTCAAATATAACTCCTTATTAAGATAACTCAGTTATTAAACTAGAAAATGCTATGTGAAATGTGTTGATGACTTCTCTTAACTAATATTTATATAATTTTCCACATCCTTTATAAGAATTCCGTAATTCGTTTAAGTTTATTTTTAAGTCGCAATATAATGTTATGTCTTAACGCGTTAGTAGTAGCTACTTAGTATTTCCTTAGACATTTGATTACTACTTGTCGTATAGTTTATCCGTAATCACGATCGCTAAGAACGTTGTAGGCATACCTACACGATATAAAAGTATAAAAAAGGTTTCATTCAAATATTTGTACTTCCTTAAACAATATTAAGGAGTTATTGCGAACGCAGGTTCATTGTACAGATGTCAATACAACATTAAATTGACCATCACATTTGCGGCTCCAAGAATAGATTTAAAATCCATCATAACTTACAAAATGTACAAAATCGTTATCCAACTTTGAGCATAAGGAAGATTCGTTACACTCTCTACGCAAATACAAAAGGCAATTTCAGAGAAATCGCCCGCTCAATACCTCAATACCTAATAGGAAGAAAAAACGTTGCTTAGATAGCTTTCGGTATGGTAAACGTGTAAAAACTGGCCTGGGATCGTGTCTTCTAGCTACAATGTTTTTATAGGACGTTTACTCAGAAGCCAATTGAACTTGTTTGAATGCATAAACGATACGATGACTTGTACATCAGCTCATTGCCTTGATTTGCCGGGATAAAAATAGATCTAGTAACATTAGTTACACGCTAGCTTTGGATATATTTCATTCTTGTAAATTAAAATGCCTTGAAAACTAATTGAAACAATTATCCTATTTAAAGAATATTTGTCGAAAAAAGTACGTTATATAAAAGCAATAAAGGGTATAAAATTTTTCATTTTACATATCAACAACATGTAAAATTTTATACCAAGATTTACGTTAGGATAGGTGGGTAATTTTCACTATTAATTACAAAACAGATTTCAAATAAGCACTAGGAAATCAGCCTAGTTAAAGATACATCCGTGCCTACCATACATAGATCCAACTATTCAGAATTACAAGCTCAAACATCTAATCCTACAACAAGGATAAAACACGGAATGTTACTAAAAAGGTTGAACAGCGTATACAAAGGTTATTAAACTAGTTTCCGTAATATGGAGGTGAGAAGCAGTTGGGCAAACAGCGTGTTATAATAGCTGGGCACACGTTACACAGTAAATTGACATGATATAGCAAACACATTTTGGTACGTTTGATATGTACCGACATTTCACACTTTTTATTATATGTAACCTTATCTTTAAAATGATTTCTTTGATTTTAATATTATATAATAAAACTTGTTGCCATAAAAAGAATATAAAGTCTGTTAAAAATAATATACATAAAAGCACTGATTCAATTTTTATTTTAGTTTCTGAATAAAAGTCAGCGTTAACAGATACCGTGTATCGTCTTTGTAAAGCACTAATTCAATCACAAATACTATAAATTCTTGTATAACCAAATAAAAATAAGTGTGGGCAACATTTTTATGTATATTACTACGACCTTTACGCCTTCGTTGACCACAAAAATAGTCAAAACCACAAAACGAGAACATATGTTTTTTAAACAAATGTCTATATTTTTCATTTTTTTTATATTTTTTCCATGTCATAAAATGGCGCCAACACTCCAAGGAGACATTATGTAATAATATTATAAATATATGATATTCTTAAGCAAGTTCTGTTCTATGTTATGCAAACATATTATATTAACCATTAACCACAGATTAGCATATAAAACGAATATACATAATAAATTGTTTTAATCGTTACGGTAGGTCTTTTTATTCCCATATGCATGTAAGTTACATGTTAATTATTAAAATTATAATATTAAAGGGTCACACGAGTATATATAATAATAATAAGCTAATATAATATCAGCTAGTTTTTAAAATCGAGTGGTTTTTAATGTTTTTATTCTTGTTTCAAAGCTTATATTTTTCAAGATTACAATCACTCCATAGAGATTATAGGTACCTATAATCTCTAAGGAGTATATACAAGGAGAATGTAAGGGTTTTTACAAAAAAATCGAATTAAATTAAGTAATTAACGCAATAACGAAATAACATTTTATGTCAAATAAGCCGTTTATTGAGGAGGATTATAAACTCACACCAAAACATCGCCAAAATATGTAGGTGTGTCAGATTTTCAACCAAAGTTCAAACATAGGTAATAAACAAGTATCCAAAATGTGGTTTAAACCACAGCCAGTAATAGAAAAAATAAAATCACCTCATGCGTATACATATTCATGAACCTTGAGAACATAATACTTTTGACCAGTCATTAAATTACCAGCACATTACACGTATTAGACAACCAGTGACTACTACGCGTAACGAGCAAACTCTCAACCACAACTTATTTTAAACTTATGTACTATTATACCTACATGTTCCTGTTCATGTTGAAATACTTATGTAAAACTATAAAACAATTCTAAACGAATTTTAATCGTATATTTTAACAATTTTTGTCATTTCCATGACCCCATGGTACTTTTGACGCTCGTTCACTGTCGGTTTTCAGACAAAATGTTTTATCATTTTGTCCTCAACTGAAAACAGCTTGTACGAGTAAATGTCCCAGTGCTTGGCAAACGCACTTTCTATTTTTTATTATTTTCTATTCTTTTCTATTGGGTTAAAGATTTTAATTCATTACGCTGCTCTATTGTAGATCATATTGTAGCTTTAATAACTTCCCTGAAAATGGTATCTAAGAAAACTTCTTATAATGTTTTCATTAACCTACACAAAAATGTAAGTCAACCGTGTCGTTTTGAGCAGCTATCATTTGAGATTGACGCGTTGTTACTTGTTGCCACCAACATTTGAGTAGCGTTTGATTTAACCGTAAGAATATCATATAACACATAATGATTTAATTAGTTAATCAGCCTCGTGAAAACAACCAGAATGTTTTAACTCGTTCCGAACACGCTATAAGAGGCGTTTAAGTGATAGCTTTTATAGTAAACCGGTTGCATATTTATCACTGCATATTATGAAATAGGCCTGGGAACGCTATTTTTGGAGGTTTTATAATAAAACACAAGATTGATCTTTATTTGTTTTAACTTTACATATATTATTTTCAACTAGCTATCGATTTAAATATCTCTACTGCTGAGAACGTGATTTTATACCTAGTCTTGCCATAAATATTGTAATAAAGAAAAAAGAAAATTGTTAACTGCAAATA
>DVXP01004215.1:0-10565 GCA_018235645.1 Junonia grisea
TTTCGATCAGCTAACTAGTTGGACGTTGAGTGACGTTTGTTGAATCAACGTTCGGCCTAGTGATTCAATTGAAAGTCGTCATTCAATGCACGCGCTAGTGATTCAATTGGATAGCGGATTCAACAAGATGACTGCGACATAAATACGACGTCATTATTGTCTTATATATAAAAGTATGTACCTAGTGGTCTGCTATAGTCAATCTTTAACCATAAAACTTTTTTAGAGATATTTAAAAAAAAACCTTTTTAGGACTAATTTTATTTTTTTATGATCTAAATCTACCAACTTGACTATTGATAGTATTTTAAACATTAGTTTGACCAGGTAAACGTTGTAGCTCAAATCGAATTGACCTTTTGTAATAGAAATAATAAACGCGAGTAAATTTGCGAAGGAAGACATTTTAATTGCTTTCGAATGTTTATACAAGTTTCTATATAACGGATATTTACAAACACATTACATAGCTTTATATTCAAAATAACTAAAAGCACCAAGAAAGCCACAAATATATTACACGCGCAACATTTTACAAATAAATCGAACTGAAGTATCGTGTAGCAGGACCACATCACATATCATTTTGAATAATTAATCTGGCGTCATTTAATAGCGGCAATGCTTTGTAATTATTGAGCGATCACAAAATATCCTACAAACATTTTTACACAAATTAACCGAATATTATTCTATGAATAAACATATGCATATTATTTTACGTTATACAAATTTTATACTCGAAATAACTTAAAAATGCTTTACAGCAACTCACACACACACGAAAAACATAAGACACAAAGTCTGTTATAAAAGATATACTTGTAATTAAAAAGAATATTTATTTGACCCGAGTGGGCAATCGGGTAGAGAACCCACGAGTATCCTCTCATGGCACTAATTACTGTACCAATCAAACGTCAAGATTTACTATAGTTATAAAATATGTTTATAAAAGAATAATTTTAAATTTTTTGCATAAAAATATTTAATTTATTAGTGTTACAAACATTTACAAACGTTGGATCTGTTCGTATTGTATACCATATGCTTCTCAGGTGAATATCACAAGTGAGCGGCCACAGCAAAGTTATAATCGAAGCTTTAAAACATTTATTCAATATAACACAAATATTCACAACATCTCCTTACGTGAGTGGAATCACAAATACACTTTCATCTAACCCCTATTTTAAAGTACTTGGGGATAAAAAGATGGAAATATGGCCCACGCCTTATAATGTTTTAGGGGATGAGTAGAATATAAAATTATTATAAAGGTACTTTTTTGGATGCGTCCCGCGGTAAAAAGAATATCCTGTCCAGTATTAGAAAATGTACAATTAGGGTTCTATTTCTTCACCCTATTGTTTGAGTAATTACAGCGCGACTTACTTTCACTAGTAAACTTTTAGCAGGATTGTGTAATAAAAATTTGTTTCTATAATCAATTAATCAGTTTTTATTTTTCAATTTTTAACACTCTATTCATTCCCTAAACATTTGTCCCGTAGGAATGTGTTTCCCTCTTATTAATTTCCTTTTATTGATATGTAAATTATGAGGCGAGCGTCGTGTTCACGTAACTGTATCGAAGGCGCCGTGATTTTAAGCGAGCTTTTTCTCAAGATTTGCAAATCCGTTAGACGTAAAGCCATTTTCCACGCTCGGTAAACTTAGAAACTGGGCCAAAGTAGGCTTTTGTGAAATATACAGGAAATTCTCTACCTCCCCTCACTATTTACGTGCTTAAGAACTATTTCCTTGAGAACTCCCCTCGTGCCGTGGAATAAGAATGTAAATTTTTAAATCGTTTCTTTTTTTAATTTTAGGCGAACGTTTTATGTTTCCTTGAGTAATGAAACTTGAGAGATTAAGCGTTGTTAAATGTTTATTCAGTGTTTAGAGCATTTGATTGTTTATTTTTGTAATCTTTGTATTTATTATTGCTGTTTTCATTGGTATTATTGTTTATTGAGTGTCAATAATATGCTTTTGATGTTTTTTAATAATTTGATCTCGATGTGGTGGATTGGGTTTTACGCGATGGGGTATATTTTATCTATTATTTAATGGAACAGCTCCAGATCTGCGAGACGGATGGCATCGACGAACTGAGCGACGAGGAATTGCCCAGTGGCAATCGCCGCCGCCTTGTTGTTGTCAAGACCCTGTGGCGCGGCTGCCATAGCGATATCAAGTACGAATTTTAATATTTTATTCAAGGTTACTGGTAACTCGCCGTATGGCGGTAGCTGATAAAGCCTCCGCTATACAGTTACGGTTGTAAAGTTTATTGCATTTATGCTCCTCTATCAGCTACTCCCAAGAATACGGCGAGTTACGAGTAACCTAGTATAACACGATAGCTCAGTACTAAAACTCTCACTTTTGATTTCAAAACACCATTGTCAGTATCACATTTTCTTGAAATATGTACTTTAAACTTATATTTCCGATACAGGGCGGCGTTTGCCCGCGAAGCAACGTGGGGCGCTGGCCTGAAGCATCCACAACTCGCACGCGTGCTTGGATTGAGCCTGCTAGAACCTCCGTGCGCGGCCCTCGACCGCGGGGACGCCATACCTCTCCCGACGATACTGAAGATGGAACGCAGATTGAAGTGAGTCTCATATCTATATAATTGACTTGGAATTTGACTAAAACCTAGAAGCGACGAATCTTCGAGGTATGGCTATAGTTATAATCATCATTAATACGAGAAGATTGAAGTGAATCTCACTATTTGTCGCGTTTTCATTTTATAAATAACTTCGATGTCGAAATCAAAACATGTGATATTAAGACTAACGTGCCAGGTCAAAGGGATCCCAGAATCGAACAAAATCGCTTTCAAATATAATAAATATTCCCCTATCTTAATATGTACTTCAATTATTAATAATAATTATAGTCTATCTGAATCGTAAGAATCAAACATAATAATTATCACTAATATCACAATAACAAAAATCCACCATGAACATAGTACTCGTAACATGATCTTGAAAAATTTTTGTGATTTCAGATTTAGTTTTTAACGGGAAGACATTTTCTTTTAATACAAGAATTCAATTTGTTTTTTTCAACAGCTACGCCAGCTTAATCCGAATCTGCTGTCAGATTGCCAGCGGTATGAAGTATCTGGAATCGTTCGAGCTAGTGCACCGAGATCTAGCGGCAAGGTAATGCATATAATTATAGTCGGATAATGCCATCCTGTCGGGCTTACCCATCTATTCGCAATTACGCGCGCCTCGTAATAGTTGCAGATTTGATATTTATCAATAATGTATAGCTATTATGACTATTGTACAAATATCAGTGCTGTAATTTGTGGCTTTGATTAAATACGACACAGGAATTACTCTCCGATATGTAACAAAACTTATTTAAGAGGTTATTTATTAGTAATTAAATCAAATATTTGTTTCTAGAAACGTAACAGTAAGCGACGGTCTCCACATTAAAGTGGCAGACTACGCCATGTTCTGCGAAGAGTTTATCGGCGACTACCACATAATGGCTGATGGATCACGCATACCGTTACGTTGGATGCCGTGGGAGAGCTTGTTGATGGTAAGTTATCGTCTTTACTTAACATAATATATTCTTGGGTGATTACACAAAACAAAGTAAAACATCTTACCTACCAGAATTGTAACTAGGTACTAATCACAAAAATGATGACAATAACAATTACACATAAGCTTAACTTATTCAATCAATAAAATAGTGCCACCATTCCGTTGACAAAATCTCGCCAAAAGCGATTGTCCATAATATATTGTTTATACTCCATACTTATCTTACTATGTGCCACTCTGAAGTTGTTCCGTGTCCCGCTGCACTCTCAACATTTGCTAACTTCAGTGTAGGGTGGCTCGCGTTTTATTCAAACGTATTGTAATTATATGTTTTATTAAAAAAGTCTTTTATATATTTTATTAAAAAGTAACCAATGTAATGTTTTTGTTTTAGGGTGTTTACTCACCTTCTAGCGATGTATGGTCGTTTGGCGTAACCGTGTGGGAGGTGCTGACATACTGCCTAGCGAAACCGTTCGAGGAAATGAATGATGATCAGGTTGGTACTTACACAAATAATACGATACATATAAGTACCTAACTCTCGCTTGAATTTTTTGTTGTGAACAAATCATTTTAATTATTTTGCTTCACCAACAATTCTATAGTAATTTTCTATATAAATTAACACTAAACCTACCGACAATTCAAATAAACATTTTCCTAATAAATTAATAAAGCACAAAATCAAATTTTCATGGAAAATAGCATAAATAGCTAAAAGTAAGGAATTAATAATATCTAATATACATATCGCACCCCTAAAAGAAGAGTCAACTAAGTAAAAAATGTGTGTACCTGAAAATGCACTTTAAAACTTTAAATATTAGAACAATATTATATTTTGATTTAGTTAATTCTTCTTTCACGGGTGCGATATTCTAAGTATTGTCACATAGTTAAATAACAGTATTACAGCGTTTAAAATGTGTGAGTTTGAAAGGAATTTGAAAACGGTATGACCGCTACTTTGTAGGTTTACTGTAAAATGTAACAGAATATAGTGAACTTTCATATTCCGAATACCGTCGAGAATAGCTGAGAAGGCCTCGTGGTTAGCTTACATCAATCTAAACCGAAGGTCGTGGGTTTAAACCCTGGCTAGCACCACTGAATTTTCAAGTGCTTGTATTTAAATTCATCTCGAACTCGGTGGTCAAGGAAAACATTGTGAGGCAACCTGCAATGCCGGTGGATATTCTGATACATGTATAATATTCAACAACACCCCAGAGAAGCAGCATCCACCATGGATTAAGCTCCTTAAGCCTTCTTCCAAATTAGAAGAAGGCCTTAGGCCAGCAGTGGTATATGTACAGGCTGTCACTTTATTTTCTATATGCCGTAGGTGGTGACGAACGCGAGCGACTGGCGCTACGGCGCTCGCGGTGCTCGGGTGCCCGCTGCGCCGCTGCCGCGCTGCCGCCGCGAGCTGTACGACCTCATGCACGAGTGCTGGCGCCGCGAGCCCACGCAGCGCCCGCGCTTCCACGACCTTCACCGCTTCCTCGACCGCATGACGCACGGCTACAAACCGCCCGCACATCGCTAAACAACTTATATTCAACGGCGTACCCACGGCTAGGGCCAATGCAGCCAAGGACCTAATTACTAATAATTATTACATAGTGAAGTTTCCATGGACTAAACGAGGATAGTTTCGGACGAGCTTTTAATCTTTCTCTAGTCATAAAGTGTTAGATATAGTACTGTATAGGATTAGTTAGTTTTCGGCCCGAGGGTTCGTCAAATCCTGGAAATTGATAACAGACTGCGTAGATAATGTGATAGGATTCGGGCAGTATTAATTACAGTATTTATATAATAAGCCACTTAATCTTATAATATATAAAATGCATTCTAAGATATAAGACCGCTTTAATATATCTAATTACACTGTTTACTTGCTATACGCTACATCCTTTTCTAGTCACCCCACATTGTTTCTGATATTCCGTAGCATTAGCAAGTAAACACGTATATCGCTGATTAAGTCCCCTTGGGGTGATTTTAATGATCTCATAAAATATCGATAGTCCTGGTATATTTGATGGCATATCGATATTTTAAAACATGTTGTGGTTCTCAAAGAAGGTTGTTTAAAATAGGTAGCTATATTCAAACATAACGTGCACAGTTTGCATATTTAGTAGATAGGTAAACTTAAATTAAGAGATTGAAGCTAGGGAGACCACTTCATGTGGAGATATCGACGTGACTGACAACATCTTGCGGAAATACTCAAAGTACAAAACCCTCATGTTGTCGGGGACGTCGAAATCGCGTACTCTTTCACGCTATCCCCAGCGCCCTTCGCCTAGCGCTCCCATGATCTTCCACTATCACCGCCTTTATGGCAATCCTTTGACTGGGAACACTACTGTAATGCACGCTAAATACCTTTAAATACGACCCACTTTTTCTTTAGCGTACATTCTACTAGTGACTTGCCTAGTGGTGTGCTGGTTATATATGGATTTATGTCGTCATAATTCAAACATCAGTTTACTTGATGTTTCTGAGTATGAGAATATTTTCTAGATATATTTAAAAAATATTCCACGTGAACAACATACATCCAATATATAATGAGTGCACTCTATATCTATATCTATACCCAAATCTACTCCTATTTTTTTAATCTGTTTTAAATGTTAAGGTTATATATACTTCATGAGGCTAAAAGGCTTCGAGGGCAATATATGCCCTAGAGGCTCCTCTGCTTCTTGTTTTCTTCAACCAGGCCAACGGTTGCATTCTCAAAGACTCCACATTTATGCATTAAATTTAAATCGTGTACTGAGCGATATAATATGTGGAGACTTTTGATCTACCTAGAATTGATGCAAACCGAATTAATTGAAACTAGTCTTTGGTCGCATTAAAAGTACATGTGTCATAGTTTTAAGGATACATTACATGATAATACACGAAATAAATGTCGTCACTATAAATATTAAGTCAATATAACTTGAACCCCGATTTATCAAATTATGCATTGTTCTCACAATGATAGGATTGCAAAAATAAAAGCAACAGAAGGTACTTAAGTACCACATTTTAAATGAGAGATAATATGATAAAAAGGGGTTATAACTGTTTTAAGGCGTTTACAAATCAGGCGTACCTCTGCCGCGTATGATCGGTTTTGTTTGCTCATATGAGTGTTTACAAGCCCGGCGAATTCGGACGAAATAATGTCCTTATCTGCGCCAAAAATATTCCGGGTATGCAAACGTCTCATAAAATGCTCCTGGTTTGTAACTCTTAATTTACAGATAAAGTAAATGATAATAATGTATCCCTTTGATGACCCTGATCCAGCCGCGTGACTAGAGGTGTACGCATATTTACCATCTGAGGATTCCATGTACCAGTTTCGTATTTCCAATATTCGAATTCGATAAAATCCATCTGTGATTCTGGTACAATCGTACTGTCTATGAAAACGTAAGAGCTGATCCTCAAACCACTCAGGATATACAAATTTCTAAAAGCTTTAAGTGTGCTCATTAGTTGAATTAGTTCATTATTTGTATATTTAAGTATTAGTTATATACTTTATTATAAAGACGTTGATGAGGACGTTACGTGAGATTCTCCTAGAAAGCAATACCCAGAATAGCTGTATTATAAAATTATATGTTTCAAACGTAATAATCAATGCAGTAATATAAACCCTTGGTATGTTGCAATCTCTGGAACTACTTTTTTTATTTAAATTTTTTGAAACTGTTTATTCTCAGTTCTTGTTAATTATTTTATTTTTCTATATGCATATCGTGTGCGAGGTTTAGGTATAAGTAGTTCGTAATGTACATAGTTGGGTAATTGAGAGAATGTGAGGTTGTTTGGTTATAACTTCTTCGTGAGAATGTTTATTAAATTCGTTTTAAAATTATATCTTTTCAATCATACCCTAAGTTATGTTTTCACAATTATTCTTATTATTTTATTACATTGTGTTAAAATTTTCGTTCAACTTATTAAAGGAGGTTGCATAATATTAAGGACACCCATTGGAAATTTGTAAATAAGATTGCAGTTGAGGCAAATCCTGCAATTCAAAATTTTATATTACTGTATTTTTTGTTGTGTTTACTTAGAATAAGTAATTTAAGTTTAGGCATTAAATTATTTAATCGTAACATCATAAGTTATTACAATATTATTATAGGCTGTTGGCGCGAAAGTTACCTTCGCCATAGACTCCAGTGAGTGCCACGAATGAAATATGTGTTCCTTTTTTATTACCTACCTTATGTATATGACATAAAATAACATAAACAAACACATTTTTGACGTAAACTAGTAAAAAAAATTACAAAATTCAACTTTAAAATGAGATCCTATTTAGGAGATTTTTTAAAACAGAAAACCAGAAACAGTTTAAAACGCTTGATCTTAATATTAAATTTCTAAATACTTATAAGTTTTTATTTAAAAATATAAAAACTTGAATATGAGTTATTGCTTTTAATTCGAAATAAATTAAAATACATTCGTGGCACCCATGTAAAATTTATTAAGGTTATTTATTAAGGTTCCAAAAATATACCAATTTGTATATATTTGAATTAAAAATGGTAAGGTAATTTTCCGCTCAAAGCTTTACTTGTTTTATTAATTTGTTTACTTACATAGCTTAGAAACAACTGACTAATGAGTAGCATCGAAAATGACGAAGTTTAAGGAATGAAGTAAATAAATAATAATAATATCGCCATAGAAAAAACAAAGTTCAATAAAAAAAACAAAGTTAAAAAAATTAAGTCATCAAGTTACCTGAACTCATAAGTTAACACATTGTCAGTGCTACTTATTTGTCAGAATACAAAAGTCCGAATAGTGTAAATTATTAACGGCTCGTTCCCGAACTTGCCGCGGTGAGTGGCGGCTAAGCGCGGCGCGGTGAGCGGTAAAATCAAAAGTATGAAAATGTATGAAGCACGCCACGAATCGCCGCTCATAGTTTTCATACTTTGATTTTACCGCTCGCCGCGCCGCGTATAGCCGCCGCTCACCGCGGCAAGTTCATGAACGGGCCGTAAGATGGTCGAGTCTCTAGACCATCTTAGACCATAGGGGTGCGAGCAGGATTGTTTTATGCTACTGCTTATTTTATGACCAGCACGGACTAGCACCATTGATTTTATTAGAGTTTAAATTTTATTTTTGCTCAGTGGTGAAAGAAAGCATTGTGGCAACCCGTGCACTTATACATGTCAAACCAATCCGTATTCACGCAGCATGGTGCAATAAGCCTAAACTTTTCACTTTTTAGTGTGTCTCTGCCCAGCAGATGATGTAAATACATTAAAAAATTGTTATACATCTAGTAGCAAAACCAATCTATTGTTATTAATTTATACTGTCCTATTGCCACCAATTAAACCAATCTATAGATAACATAATGATGTGAAATGTTATCTTCCTTCTGAAGGTTTTTCTAAACGCTAAGATTTAAGGGTCTTCAAGCATCGACAGATTACTTTTCCTAAATATCGGTAAAACACATGCACCTCTCTCAATTTGCAGATACCCACGAAAGAAACCTTTTAACTAAATAAAACAACCCTACCATAGTAAGTTATTTGCTTCGATGATAGGTCATATGTCAAGTATCGATATCGAAGCTCGATTACGCGGAAGCGTCGAGATCCACAGGTGATTACGTTTCGCTGGAAAACTCAAAACGTACGGAAATACGATGATATCTGTTGTGCAAGATGCGGCTTTTATTGAATTTTATTTTATTTTATTAGGCTCAAATGCGAGGAAAGATTTTTTTAACTATTCCTCGTAGTCCAACCAGTTGGACAAACCAGTTGGGGCACGAGGAAACACCCAAATGTTATGAGATTAAACTTTAGTTGATTTTCAATAAATTTATTTTTCGATAGATTTTGATGGCGGGTGTTTATACATGGAATAAAAAATATGGCAACTATCTTAGCCTAAAAATGTGGACATAAAACTTTAGTGCGTCACTAAAATTGTATAATTAACATGATCAAATCACATTTTCCGTGTTTTGCGATTATTTACGTAGTTTATTTATACGTCTGTAAAAATGAACGCTTCAAGCGATGGAAAAATTGAAAAAAATTTTGAAAGTAAAAATTAGTTGAAAATTCTAATCCGGTTTGAATGTTAACACAAAAAAAATATTTTTTGGTAAGTTTATCTTTATTTCGGGACTTTTTACTTTTACATTTACTCGCGATACTTTACGCGAAAGTGATCCCACAGCCTCTTCGTTTGATGGCGGCCATAACAGGGATTATTAGTCCTCCCCATGAGTGTCCATGAAAATTTATCATGCGTAAAAAAAAATAGTTTTATTTAGATCCTATATCCGCGTCACAAACATGTTCTAACGAATGTTTCAATTTAAACGTCTGAACACCGCACTTGATCCGATCTACGGATTCCAGTGCACTACATCACGTGCGTTATCGCTTTTTATTTACCGGATTTAACTGGATTTTCGTGTTCACCTATTGGTAAATGTTTTTGAGTTACTTACAAAAAAGTCATAAGGTTATATTGTTAAGGATTTTCAAAACGGAGTAGTTTTTAACTGACTCTTTTAATAAGTTATGTTATGTATTTGAATTTATGTATGCACCGTATTTGAAGTGATTCCTTTTGTGTTGTTTAATATATAAATTTATCTAAAAAATGGAAGATTATCAATTATGCACAATATATGTACATAAGTATAGTCCTAGGTATGTTTAAAGAGTAAAATATTAACGTTCCATGATACAAAGAAGAAGCAGAAACAAACCAAACCAAAGCGGACGAAACCGGTTTATACTAGTTTCAAATCTTTCTTTCTTTCTATGAAAGTTATTAAAATGTTAAAATTTATTTGTTATAAAGAGGTAAACAGTCTTTTATTACAGAGAACAATGTAAGCTGTTTACGAAGCACGGCGGTAAATATGGCGGGGAAATCAAAAAATGAATTTGT
>DVXP01004216.1:0-10565 GCA_018235645.1 Junonia grisea
AAAAAAACACCGTACAAAAAAACTAACAAGAACAGAAAAAAAAAAAAAAAAAAAAACGATCATGAAACTTTTGATAAAAAAATCGCTTAGAACTTAATCGCATTACGCATACGACGATTCACCGATCAATATTAATATTTGTCCATGGATGTATGCCAAACCGACGGATGTTGCGAAATCAAGGAACATTTTTGGGAGTAATCTGCGCATATAAACAATAGACTTCGATGTACAATACCGTACTTCCCACCGTCCTCCATCACTCTTGTACCCCATACAACGTCTCACGTCTGCGGCGTCCATAATACACGCATCTTATTATCGGCAAGTCACCGTTGCTTCATTATCAGCCTCCAGCACATACTTCGTTACGACGAACACGACGCTGGAATTGAATCGCATTCACGTTTAATAGCCAGTAAACACCGTTCCACTTCTATATTATCCGTATAGGACTTTTTGAAATAATTATTTTCTGTAGAGCTGTTACAACCGCTGATATTTTAAGGGGTTAACATGGGTTTAATTTTTAGATCAATGAAATTGTAATTTAAATAGTTAATTGTTATTTTTTGTTTCGATCTTCGATATTTCATTAAAAAGTATTTAGATTAGATTTTTAATACAAAACAACAAAATAAAAAATAATAATTTGCTACAAAGTTATGCCTATCCAATTCAAATTTAATGGAAAATCTAACAAAATCTAGTAAAGTTTTCGTCACAACTTCCATTCAAATATTTTTATTAAAAAGTGAAAAGACTAAAGATGTTTTTTTTCATTAATTTTTTTTTATTATTAACAGCTCTATATAGTTCCCTATCATTATACCCGTGGTAGGAATGCAGCCTTAGGTTGTTAACCTGTCCCAACAGTTTACATCTGATACCCGATACAGTATCTTTGCCTATCTGCTACTAACTAATGCCCCTGATATTATAATGAGGTCACCCGATAGCTGTAACGTAACGCAAACGACGTCGTAACGCGTGACGTCATAACTCCAGGTATCGATTACAAGCAATATAGAAACTGATGTATTTAAATAAGCTGAGAGAAGCTGAGATTGCCTAGTGGTGAGGACACGTCGATCTAAGCCGAAGGTCGATTATAACCCTGGCCAGCACTTTAAATTCACCTCAAGCTCGGCGGTGAAGGACAACATCGTGAGGAAATCTGCATGTGCCAGAAGAAATTCTGACACATGTACTATACTCGTATATCCGCCATCCCGCTGTGCAGCTGCGTGGTGGATTAAGCTTCTTAATCTTCTCCCTAATAGGAGAAGAGGCCTTTGAAAAATATGCGGGAGAAAATGTAGCCTACGTCCTAATTTAATATTATATAATATGATACCTGTTTAAAATGCATTTAAAATCGGTTCAACAATTTTATAATAAGAATAAGAATAAAAAACATTTATTGGCTAAATTGCACTACATCAACACAAACACCATATTATTTACAAATGGATAACAATAGAAACAAAAATAACATTTAAAATAAATTTAACAAAAAACATTACCTACAAAAAGAAAAAAAAAAATAAACAATTTTGTGCTGCAGTGCAATCAAACCAAATGGAGATCCGCTCAGTAATGGAAGAAGCATCAGTGATGCCTCTATACTGATTTTCAGCGGTCTCCAAAAGGCGTGTAGGTACTGACATTTTCTCGTTAGAGAACCACAAACATCGATTTTATAATTCACTTTATAATATTTTTTACATTTTCTACATTCGCTTTTATAATATTATAAGTAACTAAGAGTAGGATTCGTTTTATAATATACCTAACTTTTATGAATGAATATGTTATATAGAATTTCCAATATATAAACATCCGAATTGAATTCCTAGAATCGCGAATCATGATTAATCTATTCGTCATGCGAGCCTTTTACCTTTAAGCAATAACAAACTTTTTAGGGCATTAAAATAAAATTTATTGAGGATATTTTTCTTAATGGCTATTCTACTAAGAAGTGTCACGATCTTAGTCACCTGACTGTCTTTTGAAATGATCTGAGTAAGACTATTAATTAAGGATTTTATTAGACTTCATGTTTAATGGAATACTTTCTGCTAATTGCGTTTTTTCACAAAAGTCAACAAGTGAGTCAGCGGGTTGGTATATCTTGTTAACGAATATTTCAATTATTTTAAGAATACAAAAAAGATAATGAGAACGGAAGAAAATAGTTTATTTTATTTCGTTTTTATTTAGAACTAGCTTTTGCCCTCGGTTTCACTCGCGTGGACGTCGCTTAGCTCTAGCTAGGTATGTCTTTCACGATGTTCTATCTACATATCGCACCCCTAGAAGAAGAGTCAACCAAGTCAAAAAATATGTGTACCTGAAAATGTACTTTATAACTTTAGACATTTGAGAAATTTTAAAAGTGGTAGATATTTTAAGTTAGTTGACTCTTCTTTCACGGGTGCGATATCTTATTACCAAAATTAATCGAACTTCATTCAGATGGGAAATTATACACAGCAAACAACAAACACTGTTATTTCTGCAATTATAATATTATCATAGATGCTATCAATAAGTTATTTGCTTTCTTTTTAAAAAAATTCAATAAATTAATTTGTTTATGAAAGCTTGTACACAACCGACAAATAAGCATAACGCATAACTATACTTGATTGTTTGCTAGTCGTGAAAAAGTGTATTTACAACCGAACATTAAAACGTTATTAGTCGGAAATGAAAAGTTAAAATTCAACTCGAGAACCATTCGCGTTTAGTACTTACGATATTTCTTCCTCAAAGCGTTATTTCTTTCTTAATGCGTTATTTCTCGCATTCTGGGTTATTTGTTCCCATAAATACGGTAACCCTTTCAATCCGATGAACGCAAATAAAGCGTAAGGATTAAACTTTTAATTAAGGGCCGGGTAATTAGATACGCTACGTGAATATGTTAATTAATCCACGGGTTAATTCTTCAAAACACGCCTATTGTTTGTTGCGCAGTAAAAATCGTGTTCGCTTGCGAAACGTTCGAGTTTGAGGGACTGTACTTGAATAGGAGGACTTGCTTAGTCTTTCTTCGCTGAGTTTTTGCGTAAATAGACATTTTAAGGGTACATCGGAATTAGGTATAGAAGTGTAGATTTCCTACTTTTTTATATTTTTTTAATTTGTTGTTATAGATTGTTATGTTATTTAAGCAAGATTTCAGTGATCATCCAAGCAGTGGTATAATATAAATTTATTTTTAAATTCCTAGCATCTAAAAAATAATACCTTTAAAATAGAAACTTAAAAGTTAAGTATTTTGTAAAAGGTATTAATTAAAATTTTCCACGAAGCAAGGCGCTTCTGTCGATTAACTTAACTTTATTAATTTACCCGCTTTAATAATAACTATTAATTACATATAAAATAATTATTAATCCATAATAATCTTTCGCGTTGACCATAAAGAGCCGAACACGCTTGGATACGGGGCTTATTGAATTTCTTCGTTGTTTATTTTCGTTTAAGCGAAATATTAGCGGTTTTATTAATACGATTGCCTTTCAGGACGGTAATTAAGGCTGACATTCTTTGAGCGGAATCAACTCGATTATTCATACCCTTATTGATGTTTATAACGCAAGTATTGTTTTGCTGGAGATTAAATTGTTATTAAATTGCGTTGTTTTAGCAAGACCATTTAGTCATTAAAATGAGAGTATGTTGTATATTAAATTTAGTATGTAATATAGTCAGTATAAATTGTTAAAATTGAAAACATTTTCTCTTATTGTCTTCATTATGTAAAATACATATAAAATCGCTAAACTGCTAAACATTTTAGGAAAAACCTACTTTGATTTCGTATTTTTAAAAACTTCTACTAAAATACTTATGGTGTGTATGACAATTTGTCACCCTTTATACAAAATAAACCTATTTTGGCAATGGACTAGTGTTTTTCATATCCACAGGCTTAATAGGTATTATCATTTACTTATTACTCATCATTCCTCTATTCAAACGCCTACTCAAAATAATAGCAACAGTTTTACACAGCCTTATCCACTTAATATAATTTTCTTTTCCTCTTAATTCAGTGAGTCATATCTAAACCGGACAAACAACGTGACACGTTACTTTAGCGTAACGAGCTATTTAGAATTTCCGTTAGTAAAATTTGGAAGATTCTCGGATAGAGGCTTCTTTATAATACACGATAGGAGGATACCTAATAGTAAAAATGGACCAAACTTATAATGATTGCTTGTTTAACCTTCATCACGTCAATAAATATTTGACCATATTATTTTTTTCTTAACAATAATTATAGTACCTACCTATATATTGTAGCCTTTAGAGAAATGAAGTAGAAAAGACCTATTCACTTACATTATAACGTAGTGTTGTATCTATAACATATAGTGTGATATAGTTTAATAGTTTTTACTATTAATAATAAAGTTGTTCACATAAAGAACGACAGTACATTGAATATTCCAAACTATTATACTTCACATGGTAATAAAAGCAACTTGCAACAAACACCTGTAAGTTGCTGCAGTAGCAGGTTAATCTAGATAAAGGAAAAGAAAAATATCTTATGTAAATATATGTAAAGGAATACATATAAATTATAATACAAAAGTAGTCTAGGCAAGTCATAAATTTAAATGCATGCAAAAGTCAAGGACATTATGTCGTCCATGAAAGAATATACTGTTAGAATAAATTTGTTCTTTTTCTCTAATAAAACTTCTTGTCAAGAATATACATGCAAGTAACGTCGCATTTTAATACAAAAATGCTATTATACTAAATATTCTATGAAAATTAAAATATGTTTTTTGATTTGATGAGGAACGTTTGCTTGATTTTTAATTCATTTTGCTTTCATTGTATATATGGTGACATATAGATATTAACAAACAAAAATACAATCAAGAAATGGCAAAGATATGGAAGGACAAATATACCAGATTAAAATGTGAAATTAAAAGCTTTTTCTTATGTTGGTTTAAGAACTTCACTCATACATAAATAAGCACTAAATCATAAATATCTCTAACATTTCGTAACAGTTACGTAAAAAATAAAAAATAAATACAACAACCTCATTTGAAACAAACTAAAACTAATTAATATGTATCAATGTATTTAAACCAGGCTAAAAACGATTGTAACGACTTGAAAAAATATCAATACGTACATAATATTACTCTAAATTACGCGGTGGGTGTATCAGATCTAATTAATTCGACAGTGATTGATCCTAATGTACTTCAGTAACGGCCAGTAATTGATTGTCACAACAGTGAATTCAGGTTAAAAAAAATTGGTTCAAAGCTACTACGTTTTTAAAACATTGATTAGAGTTGAACGTATGGGGACTGTAAAATTCGATTGATTTTTTTTTATGTATTTTGTATGGCATGATGAAATCTGTTACTGAATGAAGGTTTATTTATTTTTAAATTGAATTTGAATTGTATTTTTGGTTATTTATTGGTTGTAATTGGATTTTGGCTTTTTAGATTAGGTACCTATTGAGATTAAATATGTCATGTTTGTAGCTTAGAAAATATATTAACGTATTTACGGAAAACCTATCGTATTCAAAAAATTGAAGAAAAGAGAAGGGTTCCTATATTTTTTATCGTTTCTAATCTCATAACCTTGCAATTTATGAACAGATTTTGAAGAGTTCTTATTATATTTAAAATAAATGTTATAAAATAGTTCGATGGAGTCTTGATAATAATTGTTACATTGTACATTGGCTTAGTTTTCAAACCAAAGAAACTGGAGAAACGTAGCATTGAAGTAAGCAAAATTTTCATATTAAGAAATATACGAGCGCAGTATTCTTTTACAATGTTGATTTTACAACTGTAAATTAGAATAATGATAATTAGAAGTAAACATAAATATTTTATTTGCAACTTTTGTTTGCTTAATCAAATTTATGTTTAGAGGCGGCGCTTTTCAACTCGGTTCTTATGTTTAGAGAGAATTTCCTACCAATCATTATTTATTAAGGTAAATATTGAAAATGCGCGCTTTTTATTCTGACGAAAAATATATAATGTGGCTTGCAGGTTGACATACTCAAATTTTTATGTTTAATTTAATAATTTATGAAATAAAACACTACAATTATTATTATATGTATTAAAATTTAAACAAGTTTTTGTCATCAACATGTCATCAATTCAAAGGTCCAAAATATTGATTTACATATTTTACAAATTTATGTAATAATAGGTAATAATAATCAAACTAAAAATTATAATAGTAATTCCGATGCTTTTTACCTCATTTATCTATACTAATTACTATATTTTATATTTGTAACAAAACACGAACGCTCAATTAGCACGGTGTAGTGTATGAAAATATACGTTATTTGACGATGGGCTATAAGTGACATCCGATTTTAGTAATGTAACCTGGAGACTTCTCACAGAACACTGTCGCTATTGCGATCTAGTAAGAAAATAAAACATCTGTCAGAAGTGTACTGAAATACATAAAAATCAGATGATGAGATATGGAATATATTAGGTCTCAGAGGTATCAGTAGTAATTGTGTGAAATTGGCACAATTACGTATTATTTTATATTTCATACAAATTACCTATTCAAAAGGTGATTGATTATCGAAGTATTGAAACCCGATATGTAAAGCTGCGTTATTAAAACCATAAGCATCAAACTAAAAACATTAAAGTATGTATCAAAATAAAAAAGTTGAAGGTTTGCTTTACTTCAAAAGTCAGATCAACCATTAAAATGTAAAACGATAGCGATAGTTTTGCGTGATCGGTCCTTGCCTAAGGCCAGCTCATTAGTTGACCAATTACGTGCCACGAAATGTACGTTGATTACAGAGTCCTCTACCCGGAGGCCCGACAGATGCCAAGTCTTTGTTGTGAGAGAATATTTCATATAAAACACGGGATGGCTTGAAGAATTTTAAAAGAATGATCGAATTATGCAAAACGTTGTAAGAATTCTGAGGAACAGGTGTGAGTTTAGTGGTATATGATTGTTGATGTATGTTGGTTGAATGGCGTAATTTTCTTGAAAGTTGAATATCAAAATGTGATGTCCACTTTCCAGCAATATGAATAAAATTATGTTGTCCATTGTATTTCTAATTTATTAGGTATGTTAATGGATAAATAGAATAATTGTTTATTTCTTTGATCGAATGTAAAAATCTTGGCCATTTGGCCGGTACATTAAAAAAAAAATCTTTTTTAACATTGGAAAGTTTGTTGGATCAGAAAGAATAAGGGTTACTTAAAATCAGATTATACTCGAAGTACTCGTAATATCCAATAGCGTTAACCAATATGCTTACTGAAAGTGACTATTATTCGTAATTGCATAGTATAGCAACAAATGTAAATAAACAAAATCGCGAAATACGTAATGTCCTCATTTTATCAAGATAAAAATGTTTACTTAACAACGAACAGTAAGGTCAATTAAACAATTGGTTTGTTTTCTAAATGTCGCAGGTTCGATTCTCAATCGTGATAAATACAGGTCAGACAAGTGTTTGTCGTGAATGATTGTGCATGTATTGTGTTAGTCGATAGCTGCTGTTGATAATTTAAAACTTGGACTTTCGGACTTACAGATCGGATTTAAGAAAACTATTGTAGACACAAATTTAACATGAAAAAAACAGGGATAGAATAGTGGCATTTACTATTTATATTAATTACATAATTTATTTAGGACTGAAATTAATAAAAATTCTATAGCATCATTATGATTTTACTATATCTAGCTCTTCTTTTCGAGGCACAAAAAATCGTGTTAGGTTTGGTTATTTTATGATAATAATGAGTAATCATATGAATATGTGGTCATAAACGCGTTGGAATGAAGAATTGGAAAAGAGTACGTAACAGACCTGGAATTCTGACTCTCCTACCTAATGATTACTTTCAGAAATCATTAGGAAATTTATGTTTATTTTATTTTAATTTATCATTCGTCATTTCAGGAAACATGAGGTCATATACTAGATTTTTAATAGTGCGTCAGAAGCCCGCCATCGAAGTTATTAAAGATGAATAAATTATGCTTTCCGACTATTTCCGAACACGGCGATAGGTCAACACTGTTGATCGATTAGTCTCAACATCATTGACCTAAAATAAATTTCCCTGATGCGTATCTTCGTGGTATTTATTGTATATATCAAATTGATAATTTATTTAGGACTGATTTCAATAAAAAAATCTGTAGCACCATTATGAAACTGTTTCGTAACTTATAAAACAATACGTAACGTAATTTGCGATATCGGTTTTTAAATGATAAGTTATCTGATAACAAGCCTAAAAAAGTTGTGTCGAATTGAGAACCTTCTTCATTTTTTAAGTCAGTTGGAAAATAGGATAATTTAATTTAAAAAAATACATTCGGCTATTTTGAAATGACAAAGAAACTGCGTACTTTTTAGTCATGATCAGTTGTGTAATTACTTTAAAACTGACGCTATCGGTTTCAGTACATAGGCAGTGGTTGTAGTACGATTGGGCCTCAGGTGATTAATTATTACTTGTTGTAATTATGCAAAATTATATCTATAGCTATAAGTTATACATTTGACCATTGATTTCAGATCTTTGTATTAAAACACGATAGCTATAGTTTTGCGAAATTACCCGTAGATATGAAACTCACGACATCACGACTATTCGCACAAATGACAATTGCAGTAATAATTACACCAGCCATTATCATCATTATCTAATAATATTGCGTAGTGAACAAAATATATAACAATGTAATTTTATTTTTGACTTGGTATCATCTGATAAGATGGGCTTTTATCCAACATTGGTAATAGAATGAATTGCAACTTTGCCTACTTATACCTACAGTTTCATCCAATATTATCAATTACAAAAATTAATCATTAATCATTAATAGTAGACATATTAATAACCTTATAATTGACTTCGCCATCATTACAAAACAGCCTTAAACTTTCAACCACAAACCTTAAAAATCGTTACACAACGCAATAGTCATCTCTCAGTAGCATAACTTTTATTGAGAATTGACGTCTTTTGTGTTCGCGTTATAATTATACGAGTCTGCGGACTCAAAGCAACCGATAATTTTGTCCTCATCAAACGAAATGAATGGTTGCGAAACGAAATTACGTATGTCACACTGTAATAAGACACAATCTGTACCATACATATCAACCAATAAAACTACTCCCGTGTTATTATAGTACCATTAACGGATGGAGTAAGTTAATATTCATAAAAATTTTTAATGAATGTGACTGGACCGTTTCAATTAAATGCTAATGTTATATGAAATTTCTGCGTAAAACAAATTTTTGTATTTAAGTCGTTTTATACCTCTTTATTGTTGAAGAATAAAAGAAATATTTCTTACTAACTATTACAGTTATAGTAAATCAAGTTTTTTTAATGTTACAATTAGATTTTCGTAATGAAGGTTCGTAAGTGTCTCCGAGGAATTTGTCAATTTGTCACATACAGATATGCAAGAAGACAACAAAGAAAAACTGATCAGAACGAGTGAATACGCCCGAATTAACCGGCGGATCAAAGGTGCGAAAGAAAACTGTTTTCCTTCACATACAACGTTTAATTGAATTTTGATCGAATACATTACATTTGATATATCTATTTATACATTTACAAAATAATCTAGACAGCGCGATATATAAATTACAACAATTTGATCAACGCCATCTATTATCCCAATAAGTAAACTACAACAAAGAGTTTTTTTTATAAAAAAATTCAGCACAAAAATACATCTGAACATTCATTCTACACGCATTTGTATCATAATATAAATACAGCATTACAAAATAAATATTTGTAAAGCCTTATCCGACGATTCTTTTATAAATACGAACATATTGTATTGAATTTTTATTTCATTTTTCATTATCTTGCGCAGGAAGTCACTGAATACACAGCTCTTAGTAATGGGACATTCGATATGATCGCAGTGTAGGAGTTACACGTTTTAAACGTATCGGTGTTTGTTATGTTTCTTATAATACAGTAGTTTTATGGGACCGACATCAGATATTGAGTAATACAGGATTTTGCTGGGGGAAATAATTAGTCTTCTAATAAATCTGCTCAGGATTTTTGTTGAAATGGAAATAATTTTGTTGTGATAATTAATTAATTTCTAAGATAGTATTACACAAAGAGAATGATATAATGTTTCATCGCGATATCTCTATAGCCTATGATATCTAGATTTAGAAATTAAAAGTTTGATAAAACCTAATTTTATTACTCCTTCTAAGATATCTTATACTTCCATAGAGTTCCACTAAGAACTGATTGCTTAAACAAACATACATACATATATAGATACACTTTTGTACATTCGTGAGCCGAGCTCGATAGAATGAGTCGAGATGGCCTAGTGGTGAGAGCACGTCGATCTAAACCGAAGGTCGCGGGTTCAAACCCTGGCTAGCACCGCTGAATTTTCAAGTACTAAATTTGTGTTTAAATTCATCTCGAGCTCGGCGGTGAAGGAAAACATCGTGAGGAAACCTGCAT
>DVXP01004217.1:0-10563 GCA_018235645.1 Junonia grisea
ACTTTTATTAGTCATATTTCTATAGAGTGTACTAAAACCCAGCCCAGGCTCCATACATTTCTGAAACATCTCCTTTAACAATTATTTGACCGTCTTACGCGCTAGAGGGTTAGATTGAATTCGAATTGATGGTGCAAAAGCAGCTGAGGAATAGAGGATGATCAAGGTCACTTTTTTCTAAATATTACAATTGATTACAAATATGCATTATCTGTCATATATAATTATTTCTACAGTTAGGTATATATTTATAAGTCCGCATGAGGTATTTTCACCAGCAATATTAATAACAGTATAAAACATAACGTTTAAAAATCTGTAACTGATTTTAGACAAAAAAAAGCTACGTTGTAAAAGGCCTAGTAGATTCCCTAAAGGATAAGCTCCTCATTATTTTTAATGTAGTTTATATTTTATGAGAGTTATAAGAAAAGATTTATAAATTTTTTTATCATAAATTATGATTAATAAGAAACAGGGTACGTAATAATTATGTATCAATAACATTAATACGGTAACAGTATAATAGTTTAAAAGATGGAAGTAGAAAGGGTTACAGTAAAGCCTAAAGGGTAAAGCTCGAATCGCTATGAATTAATATAACCATATTATGTACATATACATATTACCCAGAGAGGATTTCATGATGAGTACAAGGCGCGTAGGTATAATGATCGTTTCAGCTTAAATCTCGTAGAGCACTAGTAAGGTTACTTTATTTCAAGATTAAAAATCCTAATCGTAGGTGACATTTATTTAGACAATAGAAAAGGCGAATGTTGCTTAAGCGATGTTAATGGAGCGTATCAGAGAGATATCGATATGAAAAAATTAAGTTAATTTTTTTAGCTCGACTCATACGTTTCTGTCTTAAAACTATGAAGTAGGTACATATTATCTTACTCGACCACAGCGCATTCCGCAATAGTAGCGGTTTGAACGTTTATGACAATAATTGTAGGATTTCCACACTATTAGTAGTCACATTTTACTTTCACACACATGATTCACATATCTAGCATCCTTCTAGGAAGGCGTTAATTAAATTTATCGGAGAACACAATTTAAAGCACTATCTCATTTACATATTTACAAAATATGATAACAACTATACATAATAATGATAATTTCAAAACGATTGAATGTAATTTCGCAAAACTTATCAAGACTCCTAATGAACGATTATTTTTATCTATCTGGTGGAGGCAGCTTGGTGTCTTCGGGATCAAGAGAGAGGCACTCTCGGAGATAATCTTCCATTGATCTGTATACGTGCTCGATGACGCCTTTTAAATCGTGACCTTCGTCGGCATACGCCTGTAAATATACAATATTACGATATGTAGTGATATAACATATTAAACATAAAGTCAAAGTTAAGTTACTCAACTAATACCATAATACTGACCAAATCACTAAATTCGATGTCGATATTTCCAAAGACTTCGCTAGGTATCTTAATATCGAAAAAGTGTCGACTAATAGACTCTGCTAAAATTTTGCTTTACGTCTGCACTATAGGTAATTGACGCCGCGTAGGCAAGAAGGTGTTAATCAACATTATATATAAAACTGTGTTAATGATGCGTTAATAATGAGGGCGCGCTGATATCGGCCGTGTCGTGGATGAGGAACAGCGCGCGGCGCGGCACGTGGTGAGCGCATTGCGACGCCTCCACCTCGACTTACCCTTGTAGTTAATGGATGACATGCCCAGGCGCGTTCCGTAATACGCCAAGTTCAGATCATTTAATTAACAAATTGAACCATACCTGGTATCGGAAGAGCACGCCGGCGTCTGTGAGCGCGCGGGCCAGCTGCAGCGCGTGCGGGTAGGGCGCGCTCATGTCGGCCATGCCGTGGATGAGGTACAGCGCGTGCCGCGGCACGTGGTGCGCGCGTTGTGACGCGTCCGCCTCCACGTAGCCCTTGTAGTTGATGGACGGCATGCCCAGGATGCGTTCCGTGAATGCCGCATCTAGAATTTATATGAAAAATATTTTAATACCTAAGATCTTTTTTGATGCAGGGTAAATCTCTATAGATACCCAACTCCTGGGGAGGAGGATCGGGTTATGTGAGCTTGCACCGCATCCACATCCCGTAATTCCTAAGAGGTGTAACGCTATCGCTATTATAGTTTTTTACAGTTAAATGAGGTGTTTTAGTTAAAAAAATAAAAGAAATAATTGTCAAAATATATTTTAGTTGTGAAATTGTGATAACGATAGTCTTACGCAACTCAAAGGGTAGTTAGGGAGGGGGACGTAAACCTCTATAATGTTAAGGACCGTAAAACAATAAATTTTATTTAGGTACCCTTAAAACTCGGTTTTAAAGATAGCTCTCGATGTCGTTATGAAAAATTGGTGAAATACTTACTATAATACAACCAGTCTGTAATCGGCGACACGGCGATACCGCACTTCAAGGTTGATTGTTGGGAGCCCAGAAGCATGGCAGTCACATATCCGCCGTAACCCCAGCCCCAAACTGCTACACGAGTTACATCCAAAAATTTGAAGGTTTCTAATAAATATCTGAAAATTATAAAAATTAAAATTGTAATTAAACTTAAATTTTTCGCTTTTTAAATAAAATTCTCATATGTATAACAGTGACGTGCCTAATAACAGCCAACTGATCAGCCACCTCGACTCCACCGAGGCGACCGCGCAGCAGTGCTCGGGGTAGCCCCCGCGCTCCTGCCACGTCTAATTTAACGTAAACTACGTCGTTACGTGAGGACATATACGTTCCCCAGTCTACGAGGAACTGGTCAGTTACTTGCTGACTTCCCGGTCGCCCATCTCTGAAAAAAATTTACTATCAGTAATGAGATCACACAAAATTTTTAACACACTTTTTAAGCACAAATTCCAATTACTGGCTTTAGAAAAAGGTCAGTATTTGGATAGATTCATATTTTAGTTAAATAAAATATGTCAATTAAATTTACAATTACAAACATTACAATTACGAATTTGGTCATTATAAGATCTCGGTGAATTTATCTTACACATGGACGAGGACGGGAAAAGCAGCATCACGAAGTTCCTCGCGCCAAGAAGGTGGTAGAAACAGTTGAACGCGGGCTTTCGACCCACTGCTCAACTGCACATCAAATGATCTTCTTGAGGGCAATGCTAACTCACGTAATCGTACTGATCTGAAAGATAATAATGAAGGATTAATTATTATTGAAGAAATGGGACAAAAAATTGTTACTATTCTTCGTGCAAAATTTTGCGTTATTATAATGAAATAAATATTGGCACTTGTAATTATTTTTTAATGGACAAACGCTTAAATTAGATCTAATAGTTGGATTAAAACTGTCAGTGCTTACCTATAAGGCCTCGTATCGTATAATATTCTTTCTAACTTATGTGTTCTAGCGTCATGAAGTCCAGCAAGCGGTGGACCAGGGCCCATACATTCAAGTACATAGTGCGTTATTCCTAGCTTCGGTTTAGCAGGAGAGAACGTGGCACTCCAGAAAGTGCAGTTTGCGTAATGCAAGCGAGCTGGCCATACTGCAAGCTCGCAAGTTAGGCAACGAGGTTCTTCTCGCTCCGCACGAGCCCTAACGGAGTTGCTGCCTCCGCCGTAGCTCGGGTCCCGGACCACGTACACTTGTCTCTGGCCCGGTCTATCTGCACTACCTATAGGCAAAAATTTAAAAATGACACAATGTCCAAAATGGAACAAAGTATAAACCAAAGTCCACAAATTCGACAGCTTACACAACTCCAACACACTTCTAATACACAATAAAATAATATGCTTTTTGGAACTAAACAGACAATGAGCTAAGCAAATAAGGTCAACTAAATGATATTCAGGTTAGTAACTGAGGCAACTGCACTATTCAACAAACACCACTCAGCTGCAATGAATTCTTATACTTAATTTGATTAGCTTCGGTGGCCAAATCAGGTTCCTGATAATGTGAGTGAAACCTTTCGTTGTCAAAACCTTCAATGAAAGAAAAACGAATATATGAATTTACTAAAATAAAGACTATATACTGAACAAGGGTTAAAGATTCTTACCTAAATAATAAACTAAATGGTTTTCCTGATCCCACGCTAGGATTTTGGCGACCTCCACTTTACCGTGTGACAAGACAGCTATGCGTTGGCGCAACACATCGACGTGCTTAATATGTGTATAGTATTGGCCTCCACCTTCTTGTACTGCTGCTAAGAGAAGAAATGCGCTTCCGTCTTCCGAATAAACTGGCTGTTGATGGACTTCTAACCAAGGCTCATCGGTGGCCTTTTCGGAATGCGTCTGAAAGTAAAAAATAAAAATGTCACTATGACCATAAAAAAACATTATTTATTATTCAAAAGAAGTAAGCCTACGATACCTCTGTGCATGTCCAATTTGGCGCATAACAACTGCTGTACACGGTGTAGTTTTGAGCCCGATTCATCCACACTACTCCTATGTGAGAGTTTTCTTTGCCCACCCATTGGGCTGATATGAGATAATATTCACTGAAAATAGTTAATTTCGTTATTGATTGACATAATTTCAGTTTAAAAACTAAAAATTGAAACAAAAGTGGAATTTCTAAAATTATTATACTCGAATATTATTTTCGTAATTGATATGCAAGAAGAAAATAAAGTATCTACACAAAATTATAGTCCTTTTGTCACGATTACATAATTATACCCGCATATAAGCAATAAAAGATATCTTACATTCCATCTAAAGTACTAGGAGGTTTGACTTCCCACCGCGGAGGGGTAGATACATTTTGAACCGCTATTATCCATAAAGTCACTTGAGGGATGGAACTGCCAGGCTAAGAAAAAACGTTTAATCAATAAAGGTATGTCTTTCAATTCAAATAAAAATAAAATAAATACATTTGATCTTTCAAAGTACGAATATATACGAAATATACTTACGGTTGGGTATCTCACAGAAATGTGATCAGGGAACATTGACGGGACAGAGTTGTTAAGGGTCGGGAGCAGGAAGCCTGATCTGGAAGCGCCAGTGCCCCCTATCCCTTCGGATATGTGGGGAAACCTCAGCTCGGACACTTTGCTGTCATCGTACTGGACGTACAACACGAATGTGCCGTCTGTTGATCCCCACATCGCTGATGATGTTTTTGTCACCTCCTCTGTATTGAGAATAACATATTTATATTATATTATATTATTATATTACATTATTATATTTTTCTAATTACGTATAATTAAGGCTGCGGGAGGGAGCAACAACAGCCTATCTGCAGAGTTAACATATTTTTCAAAGTTTTAATACAATAAAAACATCTTCCATCCATTCCATCATCCATTCGCATCCGTTTTGCGTGCAAAGACAACATAATTATTTGTGATGTAAAAAACACCAGTAACTAAATTTTGTTGGTTAGCTGTTGTTGCTTTCGGGGCCTCAATAAAAATTTACCGATTCTTGAAACAAACCTTGGTACAACCAGTCCGATACTCCATTATACACGCGGCCCGCACTGGCATCTGTAGTGAGTCTGAGGAGAGGTGCCCTCCTGGCTGGAGGCGCCGGCCTGGCGAGGACCTCGTTATCAGCTGCCAACAGTAGCGCCCCCTCTGTGCCGAGCCAGGCTGCATGCTGCCATTCCCAGCTGCTCTGACCTTCACCGAATAAGGGGATGTGGTGGCTATGAAAAATAAAGTGTTACTTAGAGGTTGATTCATTAAAAGGGTGAATAATGAGGTTTAGTGGCGAACTGATGATGTAATGTAGTTTTTATTTTAATTAAGTAATTAATGATGTTTCTAAATCAAACTTTCATAACAAAAAGAAATCGTCCACCAAGTTTATTAAATGAAATTTGTAAAGAAGGTAGAGACTGTGTGGTTACAGAAAACGTCTTTTATATTTCATAAAAGAGATTAAAATATCTCTTGTGTATTATTCCTGGATTAATATGAAATATGAATGAGAGCGATAGTTTTTAGTTCATGCTGAAAGTAAAAACAAAAAACTCTTCATTTAAAACATGCCTAAATAAATTCAAAAAGTTGTAAAGTAATGCCGCAGACATCATTAAATTTTTTCTCATGGCAGATAAACTCAAAAGGTATTGTTTCATGCTCGTACGTATGTACGTTTTGTAAAAATAAAACTGACTAAAAATATTCTTACGCGTGTGTTAGATGAGCGTACCTACAAAATTTTAATTTCATAAGTTCATCTTAATATAATTATATATATGTATATTCGAGTTCGTCAATGTTTTGCGTTGGATATTTCCATGCATATAATTTTATAATATTAATTTTATAATTAATTATGTATTGCAGTAACACGAATTAACCTTAATTAATTCGCACTTAATAAAAAAATCTCTCGTTTATAGAGCGGAAGAGCCTTCCGAGCGACTATTGAAATAACAGCGCCCTTTGTGTTTGCTTCAGTGCGCCGACCGCACCCTATTAATTTACATCCATTTTGTACCTCCATATGTAACCATATCCAATTTGCATTCAATTTCAAAAATACTTTTTAATCAATGTTGCCTTAAAGGTAGGGTAGTTAAGGTAAATACCTTAATCCTATTAAAGCTTTGGACACAGACAACTAACATCAATAAGCACTTCATAAGCAGCTAGAAGCAGTATTGAGGCACAATAATAAAATAATAGTAAAATTCTACAAAGGAAGTATTAGCGCACATCAAAAATCTTACTCATTTGTGACGTCATAAACTGTGTAGTGCGCCGTGAAGGTCCGTCGATAAACCTATGAAAATAAAAAGTGGAGTTCATTTGCGATTGAAATTCACAGTAGTTTCAGACAATGTTGTATAAACAACGCTTTTTTTACGAGCAGTAGTAAATACGTACCTCTTTGATATTGTGTTGAAATAGCACATAACGTAGGTTTGGGGAACACTGATATCCGCGTACATTGAGCTGCCTCTGCATACAGTAGAAAATATTAATTATAAACTGAATTAACTTCTTAATTTCTTAATTCGATGTACAATGACATAAAATAAAAATCTGTTCTCGCGTTAACCTAAAAGATAACACCAAACCTAAAAAATATTTTTTCAGGACATCCTCATATTCAAGAACACGATAAAATAGATCTGTTTTAATTTCACACAGGTATGTGAATACAGATATAGGTATCTACAGAGAGATTTTTTATAGAGTCCTTTAATTATTTACCCTAACTTTGTACATGATTGGATTTCTATCAGCGATATAAATTTAAGCACATACACATAAAATTTAAAATTATGGATTTCCGTACAAAATTTTAGTGCCTACAAGTCTGCATTACTGCCTAAAATAATTTTATATTTTAAACTTCGGCCAATAAAGGTATTGTAATACGTAAAGATTATCTCGATAAGACCCATTTACAAAGCAAATATCCCTAAAATAATTTTCAGAAATACATTTTCAGTGCTCACATATGCACAATATGATGAATGCGTTGTGTGAAAATTGCTACTAGTGTAAGCTATTTAATTCGTTGTTCTAACAAAAAGTGTGACTGGTAGTCTGGTAGTAACATATGCACATAGATTAGCAATATTCGGTCACTGCAGTGGTAGCCGGTATTGGCTGCCGGCGACCAGCAGCCAGCTTAACGGCACTGCACGCCGCACGATGCTAAAAGGCAATTCAGGTGGGGAAATTGAATTTGCATTGTTTCAAACTCCGGAACTTTGACCGGACTCAGTTTCAAGGAAAATTTACGGGATAATTTCTAGAGGCGCTTTAGCAATTCCCACGCTGCATAACATTTTAAACTTTGTTCTCCGACTACCAAGATATATTGTAAATTTTTACAGCGTTTATTTTCATGTTTTTATTTAATATCGCGCTGATGTTATTAAAGTTGCTGTCCAAGCCACTAAGCAACATTAATGTTTTGTATTAAGTTGAAACTTTTGATATTCAATCTTAAAATTAAACATAATAGAAGATCTATTAAGTATTCAAGTCTTGATTAAAAATAAATAAACAATAATATCAGATGAAAAAATTATGTATTAAATAAGGAACTAATCTTATTTTCTGCGACTCGTAAATGAAGTTGAAGCCACGGCATTTCTTGAACTGTGATTACTTTCTACTTTGTTCCTTCTGATATTACATTTGCGGTCTACTGTTTTAATTTCTTTATTAAAAAATAACAATGTAAACCTATTAAGGGTTATTATTAGTTTAGGCGTTTTTTTACATATTTTTTTAAAAATCCATTAAGAATCCAAAAAATAAGACATCCGTATGTTTACCATCAGCTCAATAGTTAGTGCTCGAACGCACGCGAAAATTATTTTTGGCAAAAACTATACTCTATTATTCTTTTGCAGAAAAGTGTATAAGTAAATTAATCTAATATCATTAAAAAAATACGACCACATGCGTGGCAAAACACTCGCCAACATTAGCCAACTGCTTAAACTTTACAAGAAATTAATTTCACGTCTTGATATTTAGATTTTTTTTTATTTATTTTATTTACACAAAATATTGTTCATAAATTCTTGTTCATAGAGTACCTAGTATGTTTATAGCTAGAGGTCACAAAGTTACTTCTTTTCTTTTTCTTTAAATATTGCAAACTGGTACTCGCTTGGTGATATAGAGCCATATCACCAATGATTTCCATAAATGATTGCCAAGAATATAATCTTAATTACTTAATTAATCTCGAAGAGGCAGATGGACTACAAAAGACCATTAATAGCGTAAAAATCCCTATTTGCGAACAAAAAGGTCGTCAGGCTAATTCAAAGTCCTCTTCTAAGGGTCCTCAACCTCTTGTGCACCCTGTCACCTTTTGTGAACACCCGTCGTTTTACTGGATGAATAAACAGCGTTATTCAATGATTATTTTGAATATTTGGGTCAGAAGATATTTATATACCTAGGTATAATTCTTCGATACGAATATTTTATCAACTGATTTCTAAATGGCTGGACCCCTTTAGATACAATTTTGTGTGTATATTTAGTGGGTCCCTGGACACTTTGAAAATGCAATTATGACAGCTGACGATGGCATTGGATATGATGTCGGGTGCCCTTGTTGGTATATATTATTGAAGTTTAAGGTTATGTGTGAATTATAGCAAATAGATTACTAACGAGAGTGTGATTGGTGACGAGCACAGTGAGGGAGTTGTTGAAGGTGTCGAGCGCCAGCAGCCCGCCGTCGTCCGCCTGGTACACGAGCTGGTGCGAGCTGACCCACGTGGTCGGCAGTCGTTCGCCTGTCAAGTCGCCCCGCAGGAATTCGTCCAGTCGCATACGACGACCTGACCAGTAGAGCAACTCGTCCACATACCTAAAACAAATATGGTATAAACTTCTAAGAGTAAATATTTGGTAGAATTTTATAAGATTACGACCTCTCATGCGGGGTACATTCAGGAATTTACTGATTAATCTTAACACAATTTTATATACAAATTCCGTTACCGGACTCTTAGATCCTAAGTTAAACCGTTTAAACAAAGAAATAAACTTATAGTTTGATACATTAGTACGATTACTAGATATAGATATACTACAAAAGCTTTACATAGACTAAGGATGTTTTTACACAAAGGACCTAAAACATACTGCCGCATTCATAATTACATCACAATTTATTTTCATTCATAATTGTGAAACTCGACTTTTACACGTGAAATTGCTGGTGAAATATTGTTATGTAAGATAGTTATAACGTAATTTTCGTTGCATTAGTTTCGCAATGTAAATTCAGCAAGTTTTAAGCATGGAAAATAATGTTTTTTTTTTTTAATTTAATTTATGTATTGCAAAAAGAAAATTTTAAGTTGAATAAATTATTATTACATTTTGCTCGAGTTAAACGGACGTCGAGTCCGAACATGGATACTTCATTACAAATGTGAACTATTTATTTATTTTGTTTCGGCGCCTCGGCCGTATTTCTAGGCTGGAATTTCCGCGTGTGAATTATGTCGGACGTGTAACCTTGTAAAGAGGGTTTCACATGCGAGCTTGCATGCAATCACACTTGCCTCGTCACTGATACCCAGTACGAGCTGGTTTGGATGTTCCAAAAGGCAATAAATATATATGAAGTACATGTGTTCTAACGGAAATCAACTGAGGTCGGATGCACTGAAATCGCATTATGCTGTGGCCACTATACATGCGCAATGCAGTTGTAATTTACACTGTAAAGAACTTTACGATTGTCGTCTTCAGAATACATATATCGTCGACGGAAAAAGTTTAACGTGCACACTTTTTATTTCAGACGAAAATATTTACTAAAATGTTTTCATTTACATTTACGTGTCACGACTCCGTTTAACATATTTTAAAAGTTTTTAAGCGTTTATTTACAAAGTTCATAAGTGCTGTATCATGAAGTCGTAGTTGGTCTAGAATTTTAAAATAATATTTTTATAGACTTACAAATATTCAATATAATAAACACAAGTGTAAATTTGAAAAATTTATTAAACCCCCGACCATACCGACCGTATTCAATACGACATGAGGACACACACACACACACACACACACACACACACACACACACACACACACACAC
>DVXP01004218.1:0-10562 GCA_018235645.1 Junonia grisea
CAGCTCAGTTTTCACATGATGTATATTTTCTAACAACGAATGCATCTAACTACTAGAAACATGAATGAAAAAAAGATTTGCCACCGTTGCCGCTTTGATAAAATACGTTAATCAAGGTATCTACTTTTCGTATATTATTTTTTTCGCATATTATTTTCGTATATTATTACTTTTCATAGTATTTTTTTCTACTGGTTCGAAGTGTTTCTGAATAGGAAAATATACGTAGTATCAATTAGTACCTCTCGCATCGACCCTGTATAATAGTATGTGTCTCGCAAATGCCACTTGCATTGCCACAACGCCACAAGCACAATATGTAATGTATAAACAATTTCACTATAATACCGTTTCTAAACAATGGACCTACAAACAAAATAACTTGATAAAATACGTATCACTATTTCGCACAATAAAAGTGAAACTCTTACTTGTGGTGCCCTTTGGTTGAATTCGTCTTCAGTTAGTGCGGTTAAGGCGGCGCCGTCCATGGAAAAATATTCGGCAGGTACCATCGGCAAGTTGAAGTGTTGCAGTGTGAACACGACCCATGCTTTGACGTCACTTGTGCTCCATTGCATTGGATCTGAAAAAAATATACATTGATAACACAATTCACGTTTACTATAAACATTTCATCCGCAAGGAAAATAATATAGTCAAATATGTTTATGCTAAAATCATGACGTTATCAGATTAGCGCCATAGCTCATCTTACGTATTAAAAATGCTCGGTTCATGTCGTAATCAACCATTTTTATAACGTTCTTAGAATCTATTTATAATCGTTATATGCTAAAGCAGTAGCTAAAGTGGTATCTACGTGGAAATACTCGATATTTTTTTCACCGTCTTGCCATCGCGGTGACGTCATTGATAATAATTATCTGTCAAAGGTTGATCGTTGTGATTACATAGTTGTGCATTCTCACATGTTAGACATCGTAAAAGAATTTTTATTACGGGACTATTCACATATGAATTGTATTTTAATGTATAAAGGCCAATGCATTCAGTAGGTGACTCACCTGGTGATATACCCAATACGGTGCAGGTATTGTCTACGTCTCGCTTAGACTGTTCGATAGCCATCGTGAGCACGCGGTCTATGTCAGGCGCGACCAGAGCTTCGTCTCCGGCACCACCACTGCTTTCCTCCATTTTGACACTTCCTAATTCTAATGGGATCGGCCTCAAATTGAGCCGCTTTTGGAATGACGTGTCTTCGAGCGCTGAACGCAGAAGAATGTGATCTCTTGGCTCCTCCACTTCTATTTTTGGTGTTATGTAATTTTGTTGAACACTCTCCTGTAATATTTGATTCTCTTTCAGGAGCTCCTCGATGTCAATGTATTCTTCGTGTTGTGGAACGGGGGATGAGTATTGATTTTGGCTGCCGTACGATACACAAGAGCCTGACGGTGATAGAGGGTAGGGTGACGCGAATCCAGGTACTGATAATCTGTTGGGTTCCTCTTTGATGAAGACTGGAGAGTATTGAAGGGAATTGTAGGGGGAAGGAGGTTGGAGCGCCACTGTTGGAATTGATCCCTCGTCGGATGAGGGAGACGGGGTGGGGTAACCTTCGAAGTCGTACAGACGTTCAAGATAATTGTTATCTTCTGGATATGGTGGTGGGGGCTTTATGTGTGTGGGGGGAGAGTGCAACATGGGTTCTGGAGGGGATTCGGCGCCGAGAAGGCGCAAGAGATGGTGGATGTCGGCGGGAGACGTCGGTACCGCTCTCTCACCCTGGGACGCCGATGGGGGGCTGCACCCAGACCGGGGCACCGTCTGTGGCATCTGCGAACAAAGAAAATTATCATTTAAATAAAAAAATATTAAATAGGTACCTATGATAAAACATTAATGAAGAATGTATACGTATTACGCATCTATTATCTGTTCTAACTAATGGAAAATAACAGTAATTCTATTTTGCATAATTTCTGTTAAGTCAATTCACGGCCTTTCCATGTTTAGTAGTTACAATAATGATGTGAACATATTTTTTACATCGAAAGTTAAAATATTAATACAAATGAAATTTTTAACATCATAATTAATAAGTGTGGAAATATTATCGAAACATCTGGAATACATCTTTAGATTATTATTTAGATGGTCATAAATCGTGGGTCAAATTTTAGTAGTTGTTACTGATGAAGGCCGAAAATCTTAAGATGTTAGGCTGATCACTTGCGTCAAACTTAGCCTATGACGCGAAACCAGATGTCTCAAACAAAACATTCTCCTACATTTAACGCTGTGTTTATTTATCTGAACGTCAAAGTAATCTTAAATTAGAACTCGCTCATTAAAACGAAGCGGGTTAAAATAAAATAGTTAAATTTATTTTGTTACTATAGGTTTTTTGAATTATAAGTTGATTTTGTTTACGAAACTTAATACGATTCTATCGTTAAACTCACCTACTTTAGCAATGACAAAAATAAAAACATTTATTTTTTGGAAGGTTGCCTAATGCGAATATGCAGTAGCCGAACTCATTATAACCGCCTGGTACTTTTAATGACCGAATACCTAAAAAATATTGCCTAAAGAATAAATCGTGCAATTTCTAGCCCTGTCATCACCGCCTGGTACATAATAAATATTTTTTTTAATCTTCTTTCAATAAAGGACTTACTTTCCACAACGACAACCCCATCGCTGCCAGGACAGCCGCATACTGAGTTATTTTCCTTTTCCTTTTCTATTTGAAAAGTAAGTGCAAGTTTAACCGGTCGGTCCAGGTAATCAAGTGTTTGCAGTAATAATGTCGGAACAATTGTTTCCCATGTGACATCTCGTTAATTACCTCGTACAACGTGAGAACATTCATACGAGAATGAGCTATATTCAAAGACAAGTCGTGTCTGCAACTATGCTTACATTAAGTTTGGATTTGGAGATCATTTTTCTACTATATATTAAAGGACTTTGCTTTTATGACAGAAAATGGCTTTAACCCTATTGATGATAATTATGGATTGTCTAAAACCTATAATTCATAATCTTCGAAATTCAAATACTGTTCATCCCTTGCATCTACTTATAAAACGCTTTACTACTATTTATGTATTCCATTATTTAGTATTCAAAATACACTTAAGACAATTTTACTATACATACAATCGTATCTACATTATCTGTAGCCGTTTTTCTCACTGATTTGTTAATAACCGTGAAATATACTACAACACTGCGATGAATGATTCAATTAGCTTATTTAATTAATTTGACTTGTTCTTTTTTTAAAGTATGACAATTTGTTAGATAGCTTTTTACAGTAAGATAATAAGGTTTTGAATAGGAATGGAGAGGTCGTTCACAATTAATATGACTGATTTGTGTTTTATACTATCTTAAAGGATTTTTTTTAATGAATATCTCGTTTGTCAATAACATAAGTGTATCATGATTACATCATACACCGTATCTTGTGTAATAATTAACGATTTAAAAATAAATTATGTCAATTCCGAATGAAGTAATCAAGCGTTAATTTATAGGTTCTAATTATTTTAAGGTCACACGTCTGACGAGATATTTTAATGTCATTATCTATAACAGATTACAATCAAGTAGGTACAATAAATCAATCGCATTTAAATTAAAAATGTATAGTTTTTTATGTGTGTGTTTGTAAATATCTTTTCGGTTTCAGAGCCGATAATTCTGACTTAAAATGTATTAGGAATTTATTTAAATTTAGAAAAAATATTGTGTAACTTTGGGGGAAAAGGCTTTGTATGAAGGATGGGAAATCCTGTCTAGCCTCTAAAATAGTAATCAAAAGCCGTCTAATAGACATTTTTTATTGTACTTAAACCACTCGACCCCGAAGAATTGTGCGTGAGTTCGAATATATTAATAAAAAATGTAGCGAGTTATTTAATCAAGGCGCCAGGCATGCGGAAGTTTTAGACACACCAACGTGTATGAAAAGCGTTTTGGGTCTGGACACTCATAATCTATGCGGAATAAATTCTTGTGCATGTGATTAAAAACATTATAAGTCTATTGTCTATCCTATCAATAGTTATAGATTTTCAAGAATCTGTACAGATTCTAAAGTGTTGGAACGGCGAACCCAAAAACCTCGAACCTGGTAAGGCTATATTGATAGATAGGTGATGAAGGAGACATGGTGACAGATGCAAAATGAAAGCTCGATCACTATAGTCGGAAGTATCTAGTAGATACTCAAGTAACTAACAATAGAAACAAAACGATTGAAGAAAACGTACGAACAGCTCAAAAAGTTACTATTGAAAATGTTAAAAGTATAACCTATTGTTTATGCATCACTTACGAAATCCTATTTTAGCGGAAGGCTGTAAACTAAGCCTTCTTACGTCATATCTATTGTGCTCGATTTTAAAGCAGTTCAGACATGCGCGTGACCAGACAGATCTCAGCCTTCTGCAGTGAGACCTTGGGTTTTTCACGAGCCGTATTTAGACATTGTTGAAATATATAACACGTGCAAAAAAATCGCTTGTATTTTTCGGTATAAATCAACCAAATCTTAGTATCCCATAGTTATAACATTAGCTTCATCAATCACACCATCTTTAAAGATAATGCAGTTGCTAATTAAACACCAGAATCTGAAGTCGTTAAAACATAATTTTCACAAACTTGTTACAGCAAGTCACGTGTACTTCAGTATAATACTTTTGCATAATACGACAATAGCCACACGAGTCTCGTTACGAGATGTCTCAGACAGATTAACTTAAATTGCCCATTAGTTTTGGCAGAACAGCACCGATTGACAACCTTTTCAGTACAAACTTCAAGCAAAATTGAACCCAATTCTACAGCCATAAAGTTTAAATGCTGCTTCACAAGTCATTCGTGCAATAATGCTCTGAACTGTGCTCTTTACTCTTTTTATGGCACTTGAACAAAGTTTGCAAAGCATTTAGAACATGTTTCGACCACTATAAATATAAAAATGTTAAAAAGTACAAAAACAAACGGGCGGGAATCCCGCTAAGTTCGAGATAAATGAATTTTACAACGCGAATTCGAAATTTATAGTCGTTAGAATTCTCGATTTTTATCTTCTATACATCTATACATTACTTATAAAGCAATAGAATCGTATAACCTTTGACATTAATATTAAAAACAAAATAATCGACACATCAGATAAATCGATTCTCGAGAACAGAACATCGATTTGTAAATCGATACTCTCAATCGAATATGCCGGTGAATAAAACTATCATATCATAATCAAACAACTCACATTAGGGTTCATTCTTCAATGTAGAATGCAGTCAATATCACTGATATTATTAAACAAAAATCCGCACTCACTCGAAACGTCAGTCGGGTCAGTGTTCCTCTGTTGTTGCGGCCATGTTGGATTTTGAGGTTATGCTACCGGCGACTGACTTTGCTGTTACTTAAGCTGTGATTACGTTGTTTTTTGGCCCATGACCGCGTGTGTACCGCGAGTAGATCACACAGCCACTGAGCTCGCCGCCCGCGCACACTGCCTTTGATTCAATGAAGGCCTGCGTCACGCCGGGAAATACGCGTCCACTAATATCGAACTTTAATAATGATCCGAACAATACTATGCCATACGTCAGTGTCCGTTTAATTAACGATGACGTTGATTTTAATAGAAATGAAAAAGTAAATGTGTTACGCTATTTCCACCTGACCTTCTGTAACTAATTTAATTTTTCATCGTTCCTATTAGGTACATTAGGTTGTTTATTAATTAATGTTTTATTGGAAGAAAAAAATTCAGTAAATAATATTATGTAGCTAGCACATTAATACATTGAGTTGTCTGCATCCGATACATATATAATTTCTGTTTCCTTAATAGAATGGTCAATAACTTATTATGTCAACAAGGAAAGTAGGTATATTTAAATTTTTGTATAAATATTAATATTTAAGTGTGTTACGAGATATATGATAACATACATAATTGTAACGCTTTAAACTAATATGTAGAGTATCTTTATTAATTTTATCCACATTTTTATCTAAACTAAACATATTCGAAATAAATCGAGAGAATTTTCATGCATATTTTATTCAGAAATCAATAACTTACGGTCTTTATCTATAAAATCTACCTTACACAAACAAAATCATGGCCTAACCTAACACTTCGGGCTAAACATTAAACATATTGAGTATAGTCCATAATTCAAGATAACAATCAATAGCTGTATGTAAATTATATAAATTATTATATAAATTACAGCAATTACACAATCCGTGACAGCCCTAAGCATTGCAACGTGAACTAGGAATTAATTGTAATCACGTGACAATCTGATTTATATACGATTATTTAATAATTCAAACTGGTTATTCCGAAACGCCTATATAACGTTATTAATATAACTGAGCAATACTTGAAAACCCCATAAAAGATCCTAGTGACATTACATTGGAAGTATGATACAATTTCTAAGTATCTATGCGTATAATGAAACCATAACTTAACCGTCGCCGTTAGAAGAAATTACTAATATCAATCATGAATGACACACACACAAAATGACTATTAATAATAATTAATAATGAAGTATAAAACGAAAAAAAATGAAATGAATGAATGAGTTAAAAAAATTAATTTTAAAATAACCAAGTTCCTATGTTGGGTTCAATCATCACACATTATTTAAAAATTAAACAGACGCACGAGTCACTACGATTTTTAAAATCCTCTCAATTTTTTAGGATTCCGTCATCAGATCCGTTGACCCATTACTAATTTGCGATATAATTGTTTAAAAATTTAATCAGTTAGAGATCTTTAAACATTATTATACAAAATACTTTAAAAGCTTTAATATATAGATTTCAACAGTCTATTTAAATGTTAAACTTTTAACTAAATATAAAGTGATACATTATTCTCGATATCGTAATGTTTTAGACATTAGCAACTACTTGTATTACAAAATCAAACGAAATGATAACACAGTATAAAATCATTCAGGTCATCGACATAAAACAAACTAAAGAATTATTATTCATCATCTTTACATATAGGCAATTATATAATATGATATCTCGCACATATGTAAATTATCTCGTTACGAATATTCGTCAACTAACTGCTAAATGGGATTATTAAGTGGATCCCTGAATGGTTTCAATATTCAATTAGGCTGGATAGTTTGCGCTGGTACTGGATAGGGATCATATTATGATCTCCTAATTCCAGCTAGTCAGCAGTCACGTAACATTCCTGTTTATATGTAAAAGGCATGTCACGTGAACCGCTGATTGGTTGGAATTAAGAGGTCCTACGACCCCAGGACAACGTCAGACGGGGGCGCTAGTAACAATATAAAATATGGTGCATGCTTGTTGCTTTTTAAATACTTATAAGCCATGCACTTGACATAGTATGTTCGGAAGAACTCGACTCAATAATGATTCAAGTAGTTACAGATTACGTTTTCACAGAAAAACCTCCTCCTAATCTTCCATTGTGATAAGAAAAGTGACGAGCAGTAGCGTAACTTCGCAAAATTAACGCACTCAAACGTGATATAAGTATTCGAAATAATATATTAAGTTTTATCTATACTTTATATTTATTGTAGGTATTTCAAAACTAAACATTAAAGTAACTTAAAAATAGTGTTTGTGTCATCACTTATCTGAGAATTCAATGCGAGATGTCTCCGTGAGTCGTTCGGTATTTTGCAAGGTTTTCACTACACGTAGTATTAAGTTAGAGAGCCGAGGAGATGTATTGTATTACTATTTCGTCAATGAAGACACGTAAGAATACTTATTAGTCATAAACTTAAAGGCTTTTTTGATTCTATACCCAAGTAGAAATTAATCACTGAGCTTACACCTTTGGCACACTCTAATAAAAGTGCGAAGAATTTTTTTTTTCGTTTATTACATTTCCACTCTTAAACATATAGGATGGAGTTTTTTATGTATTTTGGTACAGATGAATTAGACTTTGGGAACGCTAGATTTTGTCGCGAAAATAAAAACAGAAGTGGGTAGAGTCTGAACCCTTATAATATGCCCAAGTTGATCAAAAAACTATAATTAAATATGTAAGTTGTTTCTGTAATTATTCTCAAAATGCCAGTTGTCAAATTACCTCAAGTAAAAGAAAAGAATCCTACCGAATGTAGGTATGCGTAAAATTTGCATATTCTTCTCATCAGTTGTCAACAGCGAAAAGTCCAATTTTGTAACGTTGTTTACTAGGAAAGATTTTACCTACTTGAACGTATCTATGCGTATTAATTCTAGTTTAATTATACGATTATAATACGTAAATACATTTAATATTTTTGTCGAATTGTTTTTTTTTTTATTATTAAATTGTTGAATTTATTTATTTTTTCACATATCTGAAGTATAAGCCATACAATATAAGTCAAAAAAATAACCTTACAGCTGTATGAAACTTGGAACAAAATCTATCCCGAATCGGATACAATTACATTAAAATCCCATAAAAAGTACAAAACTGCACTGTAATTGGTCAAGAAACGGTGACGTCACGACACCTTCGCTTCATTCATAGTCTAATTATAAAACTAGCACACAGACAAACATCCAACACACACACACACATCTCACAAGTGACGTGAAACACGTGGGAAAAAACTTTAGTTCGTGATATAATTGTTTACGTTACAGCAACAAGAAGACAAACTTAATTCCGTACAAGGAATAATAAACTCTACTCAATTGTAATAAAAGTTAATATCGCTTGTTACAATTGCGACTATATATTGCGGTTGTCATCTGTACGATGTACATCTCTAGTTCTGAGAATCATCTGTTTACGTAATGTTTGACATCGAATAAAATCATCTCTTTTATTGTAATGATAGGAAAAGGGTACGTTTTTCGAGCGTCACAACGCGATTTTAAGTCATGAGAAAGACATCGACGAGTTTGAAGGTAAATTCTATACATTCATACGTGAAACGAAAACTTCGTATGCATTTTCACGAAAATTCGGTGAACGGAGGAGTATGAAAATTGGCATAGTTGAACCTTGGATGGAGAAAGATTCACAAAGTTAATATTTTTTCAATATTATTTGCAGTAAATAGTTAAATTTTATTTAAATTAAAACTTTCTCACACATTGGCACTACAGTACCGTAACGTAACACAGCCTGTACATATCCCAATGCTGGGCATAGGCCTCTTCTGCTATTAGGGAGAAGGTATGGAGCTTAACTACTACAGTACTACAGTACCGTAGCTTTGTAATAATACATTTCTAATAATCAGTCATAATACTGTCAGATGTCCAGATGTCCGATTAAATTAAAAAAAAATGAATGGCTTAACTAAAAAGGTTTCATGGTCGATTCTATCGACCACAAGCAGGCCTCTAGTTTGAAATAATTCGTAACGAGTATCTCGTAGCATAAGACATTGCTTAGTTTTGTAACCCGAGTACCAATTTTTCAAGTTTTTGATTGGTTTTTCATAGTGTAATCTTTAATGGATACCTAGGTATCATTGTCTATCAGAATCGAAATTTTTATTATTACTATTATACACATACATACATGCGCTATTAGGCAATGTATCATGTATACAAAATAAGGCAAAGAATTCCGAGTAAATTATGCGTTTACGAATATGTATAAATAATCTATTTACAGATACGGAATAAAATACAATAATTTTGTTACGTCTGTGCACTTTTTAAATATTTGAGCCTATATTTTAGTATTCTAATAGGAGCAAATATCTTTTTACATGATTACGTATAATGTTAGTAATATTATGTCAATAGAGATAAGTTATTTACTACTAGCACTAAGATACTTAAAAGTTACTTAAAAGTTTCCCAAAGAAAATCTGTTTTCAAATTGATTTACGTCAAAGAACCCATAACTTGATAAGTGTATAACATAATGTGGTATTTAAAATTATTACGTTAAAATTCTATCAAACAAAGCCGAAGATTCGCAATTCTATATAAATACATATTTATATTCTTGCCTACACTTGCCATTTTAATATAATGTCTAAAAAATTATAATTTACTTATCAAATTACTTTTTACAACCAATTACATTTTATTGACTTGAAAAAAAAAAAATTAAGCGTATATTCGAAATATAAAATAATTGATAACTGATGTGACGGGTCACACGTGTTTATACCAAGCTTACAATGTGAACTAAATATGTAAACGATTTTGATATATATAAAAAGATTTTTTATTTGTATGATAAATTAATAATAATTATATTTAATGCAATATATGCTCACGCATTTCCCAAAAATACAGAGTACAAGAGTAAAAAAATACAAGGAAATTTAACATGCTTTCTTACAGGTTATTTAACTTATATACTTATTCTTATTTCTTGCCGTAATAAATAGTCTGTAACAATTAGTCATTTGACAATATATTAAAAAAAACTATATTTTTATTCACAATAATATTTCGCATACTATATCAAAACATTCCTTACATCTGATGATGAGGCTTGCGTCGTGTTTCGCCGCGTGAGTGAGGGTACCGGAGGCCCAATTCCCCACCCCTTCCCCATTAATTCC
>DVXP01004219.1:0-10562 GCA_018235645.1 Junonia grisea
ACTAATTGAGTCACTCTATTAGAATCATATTCCTGTTATAAGTGTTCTTAGTGGCTAGTATTGGTTGGCATCCGGGACGGTTATTGACACCTTAAAAACCTTAAAATGTTAAAGTAAATTAATGTAACTTTTGCTTTAACTTATTTAGATTTTTAAAAAGTAGATTAAAAATGACGATCAAAATTGCTCCCACAGCCTATTGAAATAAATAGTAACGAGTTGATTTTGACTTTGACTTTGACTATGGAAAAACCGCAAAAAAATGATTATAATAATAATAGTAAGATGATATGCACAGTAACATCCTTATGTTGTGGCAGTTGACAAGGGATTTACTCCGCTGTCTTTAGGCAAAGAGAACTGGCGTGGACCTGCCGTAATGGACACTCTCAATCGTGTGGCCGTATGGAGGAGCAAAGAGCTAAACGGACGATTTTACAAAGCCCTGACGGGGCCAGACGTAGATCAAACTAGCTCGGAATCCTGGCTACAACACGGGGACCTCTTTGGGGAAACTGAAGGTTTTGTCTCTGCAATTATGGACGAAGTCATCAAGACGAATAACTATAGTAAGAGCTAGATAGAAATTAAAAGAAAAAATGAAAAAAGTATATTAGTATCGTTAAATTTACTTAAAGTACAGAAAACAATGAAATCGTTTCATTTTCACTGAAAAATAGAAAATATTTTCTATACTAACAACAAGTATTAACTCTATTACTCATCCGGACTGATCCTAAACCGATAATAGTGATTATTAGTTTTCAATACCTGATTTTGAAACCTTGGAACATGCTGCGAACATTCAATTTAATACCACATCCTATGTAAAACTTTTTGTTCTTCAGGAAATTCTTTATGCCTTTGTGGATTTTCGTTAAATCGAACACATATATACCTACGTTTATAGCCAATTTTAATTCGATTAAACTTTACGCATAGATGTTAAAAACCTAATAGCAAAAAAATCATTACTTGAGTTAGCCTTGTAATCGCAATATTGTTGTTTGTGATATAATCTGCAAAAACAATATACATCTTTATGCAGCAAGACACTATACAACTTGCACGTTTCACTTCAACAACATAATCTAAGGAGGTAGGCTACAGGAGTCAGTTGCAAAGTCTTTGCTGACTGATTAGATAGTAGAGAATCCTGTAAATACTTGATTTCAGTATTGTTTTAAGTTTTTTAATCGACATCACAAAAGCAAATTATTATTCCACCTGTACCTAGATAGGTAACGTAACGTAACGTATTATTACATAAAGTAATAATATCGTTAAATAATAAATGCAGTTTTCGTTTATATTAGTCCATACCACCTTTAAAACATGAAAGTCAAAATTCATTACTGTATGTACGTTTGTATGTTTGTCCACGTATATCTCCCAAGCTACTAATTGGATTTTTTCGACCACTCTTTCATGATTGTACACAACTAGTATGATACAATAATACAGAGACTAAACACATTTCCGAACGTTGCTATACCATAGTTAACTGAAATGTGTCATTAAATGTTCCCATTATGTGCACTAAATAAATAAACCTAGCTATTCCGGGCTATGTATTAGCAAATACAAAGTACAATATACTATATAATTATGTCACAATATCCTTTGTTATCGTGTCAGTGATAATTATGTATGTAAATCCGAAGTTTGAATTAGGCGTGTAGGCTTGTTGGGGCAGAAACAATATTGACTAAATAATAGTGATGTTTTTACTTGTTATTGGATGAATTATTTAGTATTATTTGATCGGGAACTTGATATTGTGCTGACAATGAGAGTTTGCTTTATGTTGATAGATAACATATCATTACGCCTAACAAAAATAATACGCTTTTATTCCCCTAACTAGGCTTTCGATTTGAATTTTGTTTAGATTTCAAAACATGGATAGATTCTCAATTGGAATACCAATTTTAATTGTTCTTTATGTAATTGTATCCAAAATCTTCTAAAACCTTATAGAGTATTTTTTATTAAATTTCAGAAAGTGGTAAAAAGGAATTATAGTTCTTGGCGTGATTATTTATTTATTTGAATTTTTTATTGCATCAAGAAATTACACAGAAGGTGGGCTTAACGCTACTGCGCTCTCTGCCAGCCAACCTTAAGACGTACAAGAAAGATTTTATTTATTTATCGGTAGATGTGTAAAAAGAGTGAGTATTCCATGACATCTTCACCAACTAAAGTCGCTTAAATTCATGGAAAAATAATTTCAACGTAAATATTACTATATTTTGAATAAAGGTTAGAATGAATAAGAAAAGGTGATCGCATCCAATCCACAGGTTATCCGAGCCGCGGATGAAATGCTGACCCCGATACCGCGAGATGAAGTCGGGACCTCAGAGTTGAAGGAATGGAAATAGTGTACCTTAAAAATAATATATGTACAAGTAAAGGAAATATAGTTTTTGAAGAAGTAATAAACTAAATATATCGACCTAATAGTATAAGTTCGGCATAAACATAAAGTACAATTGTAAATTATATAATATAGCCTATAAGTTATAAAAAATGGCAGAGTCAAGTCTTGAGCTTGAATTATACTTATATGAATATCTCGGAAAACAGAACATACCCGATTACAATTTGCTTCTTTTATAGGTGAAACTAAGAACAATCTTGTTTTCAATATTGAACTTGGCTCTCATGTTTTTTTTTATGGGATAGGGCGGCAAACGAGCTGACAGATCACCTGATGGATAGTGAATGCTGTCGCCCATAGACATTTGTAACACCAAAGGAGCTACAAAATGCTTTGCCGGCCTTTTGGGGGTATGGAGGAGGAATTGATGGAGAATTAATGAGGAAGGGGTGGGGAATAGGGCCTCCGGTACCCTCAGTCACGCGGCGAAACACGACGCAAGTGTCATTTTACGCCGGTTTGTCCCATTTGTGTTTTCAATAGGAATCTTCTTTCTTTCTTTTTCTTTTGAAAGACATAAAAACAAATGTTTTATATTACGCATGCCATTTGCAATCGTATACTTTTCTATGACTACACTAGTATTGTAGCATTTTATTAAAATTTTCAAATATGCATCTCTCTGCCTGTATTCTTCAATTCTCAAACTACTCTCCATCATGAAAGAACATCACAATGAAAGTCGTGATTGACGTGGAATGAAATAAAAATGAAAGAGTACTTTTTATTACTCGACTGGCATAGAAAGAGGGTTATGCTATGCGTAATGTTATAGTAGGTTATAAACGTTTGCTCCTTTGTCCACCTATAGCCTGATCGATCGATTTCGAAGTCATTAATTGTCGTTTGTGGATTTTTTGCCATAACGTATTCCATTCTGTGACGAAAATAACATGCTAATAGATATCAGGATCATTAAAACAAAGTGTCCGGTTGGTTGATAGTGATGATGTTGTGATGTTTTATGACCTCTCTTACAAAATAAATGAACTATCTGACGTAAAACATGATTTTTGTCTCTCAAGTTTAATTTAACAGATAGTAAAGGAGCAAGCGAACCATCTAATATTAAATGATCACCGCTCATAAATGCTGCACCATAGGAACTACAAACACATAGGCTAAAGAATGAGTATTTTAATGAGAAAACGTAATAAAATATATACTATATTTCGTTGTTAATAAAAACCTTTAAGAGTAAGCAAAGCTTAAGTGACTTAAGTTACTAAATATTACAGTTACACTACTCGTATGATGATATTCAAGCCAAGTGACGCATCGTCTAATTCCCTCATCTAGCGGCCTATCTAAATTCAACCTCAATTTCAATGTTAATCACTATAACTTCTAACGAGACTCGTATTAAATAAAATACACCCCATACATATTAATATTAAACAACTAAGGGCAAACTATTTATCTATCCGATTTATATTTCCTTAAAGTTGGGTAGAACCAAGTAGTACAAGTAATATGACAGGCTGAGTGACTAAATAAAGTTACAAATAATTATCATAAATATAATTTTTCTGTCGAAACTAAATAAATTTTTTTCTAACACTTGAAGAAATCTTCAATCATTATTTATTACCTGCACTGATAAGCACGAAATAAATTTGGATTTTGAGCATTTCAACATTTTGACTTACTTGTTTTTGAACCTTTGACCGAAACCTTTGAAAAATCACGTATTATCTTAACTAGGATATAAAATAATTGTCAACAAATGATACCAGATAATAATTTGTATAGTTGGGCCAGAGGCAAAGTTTGTATTTAGAAATATATAATTAAAAAAAAAGCAAATGAAGTAGGCGCATAAAAAATGAGAAAAAACAGCTTACAGTCAGAACACATATAAATATAGTTATCCCAACTCCTATTCAAAGATTTATATAACAATGAATTTTGACGAAACTCGCTACTCTGCTATTTAAATTTGTATTTATTTTTATTTTAATCTCAATCCACAAAGCAGACGGAAAATAATCATTTTCGTATTCCACAAATTCCGGTATCGATCTCTAAAATCGTAATAAAAAGGCGACGCTTCATAAAAGAGAGTGAAATGTGCCAGATCTCTTTGATATTATCACATTAACTGTGTACGATACAGATACTGCTTTAACAAGCTTTGTTTGTGAAGAGCAGAAGTTTCGGATCATATTTTTTACTGCAATATTCATGTTAAAACACGAGACAAAAAACTAGGCGTTTGATGTCTGTCATAACAGCGGCAATACATAAAAAGATAGTAATATGTATGTATTACTTTGTAAGATAATAATGAGGATATATATATAATTAACGATATAATGTATGTAAAAGGTAGATGAGCCTACACGTAACGGATGTGTCTATAACATACTGTATGAAGAAAGCGGGCTATAATCATGTTGGTTAGTTGATGTTAAAAGATTACTGTTTCATAATGAAAACTTACGTGGTTATTACTCATATTTAAAATAACTTAACGGGTACTACTCACGTTAATAAAAATCGGTAAGCCGACTATAGTTTCGTCTAACATATGGTAGACATTATCAAGGCGATGAGCGCGTGCCTAGGTCCCAGTGCGAAGCGGGATTTACCGATTTTTATTAACGTGAGTAGTACCCGTTAAGTTATTTTAAATAAAAGAATACTGTTGCCGAGTGCTGCCCGTGGCATTCGTAATTTCACTTTCTGAGACAAGGGAGAGTCACAAGGATAAACGATTCGGAACAAGTATGAAGACAAATATAAAAATATACCAAAGCGGGGCTAAATCGTAATTATCAATGTTAAGGATACGAATTGACCGCCGGCGTTAATAGTGCATTCAACACCACTACACCAGAACGGTTGTGTACCACACATTACACATAAAAATATATATACACAGACAATATTATCATGTTTTAACGCATTTTCAAAGCAAAATTACATTACTCTGGTATATTGTGACACAGCACATTAATGTAGTGTTAATCTGCCATTTCATGAAAACAACGAATAGAATTGAACTCTTCCATTACTGAAAAAAGATTCAGTACAAAAAGAACTGTTAAAATTATAATAGCGATAGTTTAACACCGTTACGCTTGGTTTATTAAAATTGATTAAGAAGTAAAATTTATTGAGAAGAAGTAGGCTACACCAACACTGTACAATACACTCAAGTCCATCCAACTCCATATGTTTACAACTTTTAATTCAAACTCGTACAAAAATGAAAAGCACAATACCATTGAGTTATGCCAGGCCGAAGTAATTTCGTAACGCGCACGCCGAACAGCCGACCGGGGGCTCGTAACACCCTAACATCCGCACATTACTACCCGATACCAATATACCAATATACTTTTATGTCATGGTGTATTATGAAAATGTCTGTTTGTATATGTTGACTTATTGGTCACTCTTACTGAACGTTTTTTTTTCGGTGACGCAGGTTAAATGTTCATAGATACCCCACTTCTGGGGGGGGGGATTTGGTTATGTGAGATTGCACTCACTAAAAACCCCTGAGGTGGCCATCATCAGCACGGAAATGGAGAAGCTGCGGGATCGCTTTCGCATTCGCATCTACTGGGCAGCAGATTTTCTGCTTCGCTCGTGGATGGCGGAGCTCATCTCAGAAGGACGAAGAGTAGTCTCGCCCTCCCACTCGCTGGTGCTTATAGCCAGCTGGGGGCTCGTAAAACCCGGCACACTCGCACATTATTGCCCGATAATTTTTTTTAGTTCAAGGCTACACCATCTAGAAGGCGGCATATTCAGTTTAACATGACGTCATATAGCCTATAACCAGCGTACGATCAAGAGCCGTCAAACGACATCTCATTTAGACAAATAAATATACATTTGTGATAACTAACAGATGAAGATCTCACCTACACATACATACAGTAAGTCGAAATCATTACTCTCTTTTTCTTTGCCGTAGTCGTGTAAAAGCTTCAAAACAAACAAAGTCACAATCAACAAGCAAGCAAGCGCCATTCCGGTTATATTAAAAGGAGCTCCCTCATTTCGTATTGTTTTTTCAATTTCTACGCTCGTTTGATTTTACAGTTATCGCCGTATGTGAATATCGCGTAAACGATCGCACACTATTACATCAATACACTCGGATTGGAAGCGAAACGATTTAATAAGTAACAGGAACAGAGGATGAACGGTCACTAAAAGATACCATGTTGCATTATATCGGCTGTGAGGAAGGTAGGAGGAGAATTTAAAGATTCGTAACCGTACTCTTTACCCATGAGAATGTACTGATGTCAATGACGTCCTTGATATTATTGTAGTCAAAATATACGACATTTTCCATGGAATCATGAAAATTTTCAAAATTTTTGAGTTATTAAAAAACAGTCGAAGATAAAGCAAATGTTTTAGCGCCTTTTCGAAATCTTCCTTAAACTTTCTACATAAATTTTCGGAGAATATCGTCTACACTATATTTATATCAGCACTAGTCAATCTAGTTATTAGACGAAGTGTAAACATGTCGTTTTGGAACACATTATATTCATTAATGTTGCGCTAATAGAAATATGTGGTACTTTTTATGTCAAGATATTAAATTAACTTTTAACACCTTCATTTTGTATCAGGGTGATTAGGGTAATATAATAATCTTATGGTACGCGGCGTATTAACACATATCAAATGACATCTTATGTAACAAAATAAATATAATGACCGATACGTAGTTAGAGAAAGAAAGAAAGAAAGAAAGAAACTTTTATTGGTAAAAATTGCACTACACCAACACAAATACAATATTATTTACACATTTATACCTAGTAGAAAAAAAAAACTAGAGCTATCTTTAAAAACAATTTCGTATGAAGAATACAGTCCCACATACCTATATAGATTACATTTAAAAAGCAGGTGGTTAAAAAAGTTAAAATAGGTCAAGTACATATATAGTTACGCAATAAGCAAGTAATAATGAGCCGAGATGGCATAGTGGTGCGAGCACGTGGATTCTAACCAAAGGTCACGGGTTCAAACCCTGGCTGTCACCGTTGAATTTTCAAGCGCTAAATTTTTGTTTAAATTCATCTCGAGCTCGGCGGTGAAGGAAAACATCGTGAGGAAACCTGCATGTGCTGAAAGAAATTCTGACACACGTGTATGCACCAACCTGTAATGTAGCATCGTGGTGGGTTAAGCTCCATAACTTACTCTCTAGTAGGAGAAGAGGCCTATGCCCAGCAGTCGGATATGTACAGACTGTTACTTTACTACTTAAGTCGTTTTTTTGCAATTGCAAAAATTCATCTCACCCACAAAGATCATCTCGTACCTTTCCCTTCATGTATCTTTTTATAGTTTTCAACTTTACATAATATATTGACGCGAAATCGTATTCCGATATAAAGTTATGCAATTAGTTAGTAATCTGTATGTATTTTATATTTTTACCTTCACAAAATTGCTTGCATTCGGCGATAATATTTATCTCATATAATAATTTATATTGTCTGAAAACAACGACGTTTTTTACATTCCGAAAAATATTGTGACAGCTTACTGATTAAACAGTTGTGGTTGGAAAATGCAATTTCCGTATCATTATCACTGCATCGGTTGCATAATGTGAATGTGGGTGTATTTTTTACTGGTAAATTTTGTGGCTTTATGGATTATGTCTCGCGATTGGCGTCAAAATTGTATTTGTTTGTTAGATTACTCCTGTTTGTTATACTCGTTTTTATTAGATTTCAGTTCAGTAAGATATCCCATTGCGCTAAGTTAAGGTTTTAATCGAAATAGGTATTTGTATCTTAATACTTTTAATGGGATATTTCATATATTTTCCAAATTCTTCAGCTATTATAAACGCTGCATGTATGTAGGTAGTTATATTTTTCTAATTAAGATTTACATAATGTAAACGTATGTAAATCAAACATACAGCTTTAATCGTAGTTTAAAATTTCATATATCTTTCTATAGACGTCAGACATATCTCAATATTTCTCTGTAAAAATAAAAAATTATACGCATATCAGCCTACATGCTGTAACTGTCCTTAATGCAGAGGAAATCCCATAAAAGATTGTCCAGATACACAATAAGGCTGGTCAAAGGGATATGAAAGCATAATTAACAACCGGGAACATTAAGCATGAAAAAGGAATCCGGGGAAAATGTTTTTTGTTAAAATGTTTTATTGCTTCAGGTTGACGTGAATGTAAATAATGATGTAAAATATATCATCTCTCGAGTTTCGTAGTAATGTAGGAATGTTTTTTTGATAAAAACAATTTTAACCTCATTTTAATTATGACTTATATTTGCTTAATAATTGGGCCAGATACAGTACCATCTTAAAAAATAAATAATTTTGTCAATTAAAAATAGTTTTATAAGAGATACAGTAATGAGCTTTTGCATAAAAAATTAATGAACTAAATTGTATTTTGAAAAAATATGTTAAACAATAATAAATAAAAGAGATTTTCAATAAAACTTGAAGAGGGAAAAACTGTACATATTTCAAATGGATACGTATACGACTAATTTCAGCGATTGGAAAATGTTTAAAATAATAATTTAATTTAAAATCGAAGACGAATTTGAAATAAACCTGCCTAATTATAATTTAAATTTATTACTATTCAGTCTCAACGTAAATGAATGGTAAGATTGGTCACTATAATTACATTCACTAAATTATACGAAAACATTCAACTTATTTAAATATTAAGAAATACAAATAAAATTTTACCTTGCTATTCTAATTTAAACTAAAAATTTATTATCTTTTACATAGTTAAATGGACCTACTAATAATTAATCGATAGTGACAATTATGTTACGTTCATACATACTATGCACATACATACCTAAGTTTTCTACTTTCACATTATATTATTCTTATAATTGTCAATGCGTAATTACAAGAGAAAATTGCTGCTATGTTTACTGCCATTAATTTTACTAAGGAGTCGAATGCATCCTCGCTTAAGTAGGTACTAGAAGTGCTTCCTCATAAGTAATTCTACCGCCCAGCAAGCTTTGTATTGGTGTGTTCCGGTTTAAAGCGGAAGTGAGTCAGTGACGTCAGAGTAATTACAGACACAGGGGACAAACCACTGGGATTCTAAGGCTAAAAACACATTAGCAATACATTATAAGATGTGGAAGACAAAAGGATTGGAACCCAGAGCCGAAAAAGAGGCTTATAAGAAATTAGGTAACGTAGCTAAAGCATTTTAAATTGTTTATAAATAACAATCTTTACATACCATCAAGTGACCTTTTCCTGATCTAAATAAAAAACGTATACTTAAATATAGAATAAAAACATCACCGATATTATCTAATCTGATAGACGAAAATAAACGGAGATAATCCATCAAGTTTTTTATAGGTTTAGGTATTTAGACTAAGTATTTCATTTTAAATTGTCCATCACTATGTAGATGTATTGCTATGTGTTTACTGAATAATAAAACTCACCTTCCATTTACGTCCATATTTGCCGAACCAAATGCTTTTCTAGACGACTTGTTTTGACTACCATTTTCACAGTAATAGAACCATTGCCAGGCAACCTCGTGCGTTTGATCAATTAGGCTTATGTGAACAATGAACATATTCAGACGAGTTCATTATTGATATTGTTAATTGAAGTTTAGTTAAACTATTACCAACAGTAATTAATTTTCTGATAAATCACTATATTTAGGTATTGTCGTAGACATTTCACGCAAAGATTGTATTATTTCCGTCAAGCAACGGTTGTCCAGCGCATTCACTTAAAAATATACAAGTACTTATATAGATTTTTTTTAAAGCATTTGTATTTTATGTTTTTAAGTGTTATAAAAAACTTTTATATCTGGCATTGTTAAGCAACTGAGTTAGCTGAGTTTTGCAGGCCTAACACATATCAAAAATTTATTGCAGTTTCAATGTTAAATTAAATATTTACTATAAAATCGTAGTAATGAAAATAAAACATTATTATTGGCTATGCCTTTTTAAAACCATTATACATATGTTTTACATACATCTGTGTACATCCTCACAGCCAAAGATTTAAATCGTTAGATGCGCCCTCACCATAGTATGGTCGCTTCAAAATGTGGCACACCTGAAATGAGTGAGC
>DVXP01004220.1:0-10561 GCA_018235645.1 Junonia grisea
GCGTTTATACTTTTCTAGATATCGAGGTATTCCACATTACCTTAAGTATCCCAAATATGCTGACTTTCCTCTATCTTGTTTTCAACAGTTTCAACCCTGTTATCAATTTGTCAACTGAAAATTGTCAGTGTCATTTGTTAAAAGAAGTGTCAAAATCAAATAATCACTACTGAATGCCCTGTTTGGTAGGAGCATCGATAAAATTTTAGCAAAATGGTTCAAGGAGACAATCCTCCAGATGATAATGTATTTAGAGCGTTTATGAGCGCCGTATACAATACTATAGATGCTCCTGTAACATGGATGCGAGGTAGGAATCACTGACTCGATGTTCTTACTGTTATGTAAGTTGGTTACTTATAAATGATTGTTGTGCTACAGAAAAGATCGTGGAACCAAACCAGAAGAAATACCCGTGGTATCACAAGCAGTACCGTCGTGTTCCTACCATCGACCAATGCTATACCGATGATGTTCTTTGCGACTACGAAGCCAATTTGCAGTTTAAACGTGATAGGTTAGTTTTCATCTTGTTTACAAAATGGTATCTTTTGTAGTGATAATATTTTTTTCAGTCTGTTTTGGTGTAAAATACTATATTTTAGTTAAAAATATTATTTTGTTGTATTTTAGTTGTGTATTTATACATCATTGATTTTATACCACAGTATATAGATTTACTAAAAATGTAATACATATCAGATATTAAAAAGGTGATATTTTAACTTTACTATAATTTTTTACAGAGCTGTAGACTCCGAAATCTTGAATATTCTGCGTATGCGTTATGAGGACTGCATGCTTTATGAGAGTCCTGACCATTTGACTGTGTGCAAGCCATTGTGGGAAAGGTACAAGGCTGCTGAGGAAGCTTGGTTCATCAAATGTGAGTTACACAATTTATATGACACTTACAAAGAGAATATTACAAAATTAAAAAAAAATCAGATTAATATGTAAATGTGATGATTAAAGATTGGATTATATGCAACATAAAATGGTCATTATATGCATGGAAATATGCACGAAAAATACCCAAAATATGCACCAACAATGGCGAAATATGCAAAAAATATGTAAATGCATATAAATTTTTACCAAAAAAGTACCTAAAATAGGTATAAATACTGATAAAATAAAAGTGAAAGGCACAATTTTCTTGAGTCCAAAAAAAAGTCCAAAAAAAGTCATCACATACATTTCCATAACGTAATTAGTGTCAACTAAAAAAAAGAAGGTTGTCCAAAACGCAAGGAAAAATTGTCGAAAATATGTATTTTTCCTTTGACTTTTAGGTGAAATAACCAATTAAAACCACCAAAAATCTCTAAAATATACAATTTTTCTAAGAAATAGCCGAAATATGCATTATTCCCAAAAAGTGGCAAATATATGTAAATGCATATAATCCAGTGTCTAGTGACGAATAATAAATGTATGGGATTGTAAAGTCAGTCATTCACTGATCAAAACGTAATCTTATAAAGTATTTAAACTGGTGGAAGATGTTAGCTAAATGTAAACTCATAAAGAACAAATATTTGTATATTTGAAGGAGAGAAATGAAAATTAATCAAAACCAAAAATCATGCAGACGAAAAGCTTGTGTAAAATATATTTAAAAATCTTGTTTATTAGATTTTATTTATCGTATTCCTTCATTACCTCTACATTCATAAGAAATGTGAAAGTATATGAAGAAGACTGAATATATGAAGAAGAATGAACAGCTATTGATCACTTTGTAAACAGTTACAAACTGCTGAAAATAATTTGATAAAATTTTCATATTCAGAATAAGATAGCCAGTAGCCTTTTAGTCATCATTTTTCTTATGTACTTGTCATTATTGAAATTTACTAATTTTCCATCTTTAGATGGTGACCTCGGAGCCTATGCCGACGCCAGGAAAGCTTACATGAAACAAAAACATCGTATGATTTGGGAAAGACGTCATGGTCCCCTCTCGGAGCAGACAAAGTAAATACAACAACAAAATGTTAATATATAAGTAGATAACATTAAATGTCCTTGCAATAAAAATTTTAGTAAATATTTCAACCTTATTTACTTTGATATGTCTTTAACAGCTACTTGTGTTGTGTAAGTAGTTGCGTATTAGTGATTTTCTTCAAACAAGGCTTGTATCCAAAAATAATTCATTGAAATATTTCCAAATGAGCTGAGCTGGGATACCATAGAATGAATCAATACCATATAATGTAAATAAAAATTGAAGTTTTACTTTAATAAACCTTTACAGTTGGTGACAGCATTGGACTGAATTAATTTTATTTATGACTAGTTTTCCTTAGCAGTTTCACTTGTATTATGGCAGCTTCACCAAAAACCAAAAGGTCAATGCATATAAAAATTAAACTTTCACATAATTGTTGTGAATTTTTCTTTTGTTATTCTAATTTTCTGTATAGACCAAATCCAAAAAATCTAATATCATTAAAAATTGATCTAGTCAAAACACATTTTTATCAATTAATAAAAACTGTATTAGATGAAAACCATACAAAAATAGAAAGACCAAACACCATCTTAGCAAAATTCTTGACTTACCTCGAAAGCTGCATCATATCAATGAGAATAACTATATTCTTTTGTTTGAATACACCATTTAATAAAAGGCTTTTTCAAAAAATAACATTTATTTTCCAACACTACATTCATTTCATGCAATTATGACGAGATACAATTTCCGTACATACACCGATTTACTAGTTGGAAACTATAACAAGAAATTAAAGATCACAGAACGACGAAGATGTAGACAATAACACTGACATCTTCACTTACTGTACTTGAAAATCTTAAAATCTACCTTACCCTTATAAATTTAAAACTTTGTTATTGGTCACAAAAGTAAAAACAACATTGGCTTAATTAAAAGTATCTAACTTATCTGCTACAGTCTCATGAAATTCTATTCACTTAAAGGATGCTGTGATAATCGAATTTCATTTAAATAAGAATAAATTTTTATATATAGTCACAAAGATAAAATTACTTAAATACAATCTGCAGCAGAAATACATTATAAGTTTTGTCTTTTTCTTAATCATAATATAATATGTACTATAATTATTGGACAGGTGGTTGTTTAGTTTTCGTTTGAAATGCAGACTGGCAGTGTTACAATAAATATAATTGCATTAAATCAACATACTCGAAAACATATGCAAGGGCCTGCTTACATAAGGCTTATAAATATATACTGATTCTATTATTTATCATTATTGTGTAGAAGCATGTAATGCAGAAACATCGTTGTTCCACATTAATTCTATACAAAGATTGGAGTAACAATAACCTTGTAAATAAATGTGCTTATTGATTTTTGTACCAATCAATAAGATATGTACATAATATACATAAAATTATTTAAGTATGTTTCTTTTTTAAGTAGTGATATATTTATTGGTACATGAATATCACAAGTAGTTGATAGATAAATAAATGATTGCACATTTACTTACACTAACATCATTTGTATCTCTTTAATTTATAAAGAAAACTTATACTTCTTAATAATATACGTATTTTTTTTCATTTTTGATTCAAGTCATATAATACTAGATACTTAAAATAAAATAATGGCAATCATTTGGAACAAATTTTTAGATTGACCATTATTTATGAAAAGTAAGAGTTAAAATTATCCTAAAATATTATCCCAATTCTTATAAAAATATATTTACCTAAGCTATTAATGTGGAACGACGAATTTAAGTATAAAATGTCCAAAATAAAACCGACATTGCACTTCAGGCACAAGCATATTCTTACAAAGCAATATCACTATAATACAATACTTTTATAAAACATTTGAACATCTATAATTGACTCTTACATTGTAAGTTTGATGGGTAATCGTAAGAATTCTTTGAATTGAAGTCTACAAGTATTATTGCAATAAAACATATTTTACATAAAAATAATAAAAATGTTGTCTTAAATAATAAATTCGATAGTGACATTTTGACGATTCTACACATTATTACGACATGAATTTAAACTAAGTCATATAAAGCCGAATTTAGTATAATTATGTTATGTACTCGTACAATCATTGGAGATCAAATATCAAAGGATAAAATTCTAAAAAATTAACATTTTTAAAGTTTATTATTGTACTTTGAAAAGCATTCGAAAAATGTTATTAGCGCCATCTTATTATAAATTAACTTATTAGGCTCCAACTGCTTGCATGATATGTAAGATCAATAGATTCCAACAGAGATAGATTCAAAAATGAAATATATTGCAGATGCCTCAAATTGCATTAGAAATCCCGTTTAATTTAATTGGTTATAAATATAATTAAATTATAATATAATTTATAAAAATGTTGTAGATATTTTCTATGACTTTAAAAAGGATTTTTTACAGAAATCATGTATTAAATCAGATCAATAAATATAAATACTGACTTTACATACATTAGATACCGATGAAACGGAATCAAAAATTATATGTATATCACATTATATTAAATGTCAAAAGATAAAATAAAGATTGGTTAGAATTTAGGACGTATTCGTAAATTTTAGCCAATCCCAGAGAAATATAAAGTAAATATAAAGCTAAAAGTATAATTGCAGACTTTGATGATTTTATAATCATTAATTCGATACAACACTCTGAGAGTCGTTAGGCGCCATTGTTTACTCACTAGAACTAGCTCAATTTGCACATTCCTTGCACTTCATAACATTTTACGAACGCGAGAAGATTTTCTTAACCTAAATAAACACACAAAAATATACGCCATCTAAAACATTATTGTTATAGACATCACATTTTTTAGGACACTTACTTTAGTCTGGGAGATAAAATTCGTTGCGGCTCTTGTGTTGACAGCTTTGGATTAGAATTAGAACACATGCATCACTGTTTCGCCGTAATATTAATACACTGGAATGACTTAGAGGTGGAATACTTTTAAGCTGCATCAAATTGAGCGGCCAAACGTGTGCGACCTGGTAACAAAATACCATATTATAAAGCAATATATATTTTATATTTATTAGGATATATGTTAACAGAGGTAGAGGTAGAGGTATTTCAACCAACTTGAAATGTCTGAACACAAGTCGAAATAGAATTAACGCATGTCCGACGAAGTGATCTCGAATATGTTGTGTTCTGCGCAGCGTAATGCGCATAGTTCAGACCATTCAAGTTCCGTGAATTGGACTATATAAATAGTAACAATTGTCTCAATTCTAAATAAATATAAAAAGGGTCTTACGTTTATTATCTTGGCTCAGCAGGGCCGTAGGAGCAGGCAGAGCACTGGCGGGTGGTGAGCACCAAATATTTGTATTTGGTGACTCGAAGACGCGTGAACCCTAAAAACAATATTGTTTACAATTAGATTACACAAATGTGAAACAGATAAGTAATAAAATATAAAGTTTTAGCATTAACGACACACCAAATTTTAGAGAACATATCGACGGTTGAAAGGCTATTTGGTCTAATCGCCATTTTTTTTTACATATATATTTTTATAGATATTTGGATAGAGAACAATTTGCTGATTCCAAATATGTATAAAAATATATATAAGTCAAAAAATGTAGCTTATACCAAATAGCCTTTCAACCGTCGATATATATATTTTTTTATATTTTAAAAACAGAAATATGTCAGTAATTTCTCATTTGTTGGTGACTTTACTAATCTACTTAAAAACATAAATCTTACGGAATTTTGCAATGTTACCTTCTGTCCTGGCGGTGTATCGTACACAGAGTAGTCTTCTACGGCGCATCTGACGGGAGCCAAGTCGCGGCGTTGCGGTAGAGTGACACCCGGGGCCAGCTTCCATAGCCCTTCGCCGTCTTCGTTAAACACCGCACGGTGCTGGCGAAGGAAGCTCACCGCTGCGTCTATACCTGATGGGATTGTGATAATTAATATTAGAAAATACTGTAAAGCACTTGGAAGATCAAATAATCTTGAAACAATGTTTTCAAGTCGCAAAAAACTTTAATTGGTTGAATTAATTTTCAAATTAATCTGTAAATTATATTATTAAAAAGTTAACACGATAACATTTTTATTACTTACCCAAATCTGCATTAGGGAATGACGGTCCATAGCGTTTCGAATACTCGATGAAGATTTCCATGACAGGAAGTGAACCCGAGCGATCGGCGAGAATCTGAGCGACGCGCCACACGGTGCGCCAGTTGGCGGTCAAGCAAACGTGGCGCTCGGATATTTCCAGAACCCCGGACACGGTGAGGCTGTTCAGGTCCGGGTCGAAGCCACAGAGGCTGCGGAAGGCAGTGACGAAATACTCCTCAGTCGATCCGCGGGCGACGCTTCGATCCGCTGACAATACCGCACACGCAGCTAAAGCGGCGCTCGTCCAGCGCGACGTATCCTCGGTCATTTGCACGATACCCCCTTCCACGAAACCCCCTGCAGCGTACACGAGCGCTTCAAGCGATGACGTTTCCAGAATATCGGGCTGTGGGGGCGCACCGAACTGCGCCGCATAGCGAGACGCCAGCGCTGAAAGCGCTACCGGGACTAGGGTTTTAAGCCGCCGAGCCATCACAGCCTGAGCCGCCCTAGTAGCCATACGTACGCTACGTTCACCTGAGGGCTCGCAGTATACCGTCACCGCGTCCGGAATCAACTCGAATAACTCGACCAGTTTAACACAACCATAGTGCGCCACGCGTAGCTGCCTTCCAAAGTGTGCGTGATACGCTGGCACGAAACGGGAGAATTCCATTCTTAAATTAGGCGTATAGCATAGCAGTTCGACTGCTTGCACTGCGAATTGGACGGTACGTGCACGTTCTTCTGGGGTCGGAGTTCGACGAGGTAGCGATACAGTTCCATCCGGACCGATTATTACACTCTGCGGCGCCACTCTTTCCATTAGTTCTTCTATTGTGCAAACGCCATAGTCGACGATTGAGAAAGGTCGTCCGATGGTAGCTTGATATAACTCTGGTATGTCGTGAAGCATGATCGTTCGACCGGGTTGAGCCTTTAATACTTTTAAGAGATCTGAAGTCCAGCGTCTTCCTTGCGCTGCTGCAGAAATAGTTATCACACGATACGAACCAGACCCCAAAACCTGTAAGATTATCATAATTTTTTATAGTCGAAATTTTTATGGTCTGAACAATTTTTTATAAATAAATATTATTGCTAACCACAATGGTGTTGCCGAGAGCCGATAGTAAATCTGGAAGCTTTGTGAATCCGTAATCAGCAACACGGCACTGACGACCGAAATGATGGTGAAATGCGGGTATGAGTCTGCAGAAACAAAGAAATAAAATAAAGGTCTGGGACTAGGCATATTTCTTTGAGGGTTAATAAAGCTCTAACATGGTGGGTTTATCATGTTTACAAGTGTGGCAATAATAGCCAAATTGGCGGCGAATACCAAGCTATAGCCTCGATTGACAAATAAACTGGTTTCAACATAAAAAATAATAAAATAATCATACATCGTTTTAACTTTTTACTCTGTAATAATATTACTAATTTTAATGTTGCAAAAAATAAAACATCACAAAAATTCACAGTATCTATATAACATCCGCATGGTACAGGACACGCTATGGGACTGCTAGTATAACATTAATATCATACGTACTTGCTGAATGGAATGGAGCATCGCGGCGCGGTACGCAGCAAGTCTATGAGTTCTCTCTCGAACAACGCCAGCATGGGTTCTAACGCCGGGGCCGTACGAGGCCGCTCGCGCTCGCCGCTAGAGCGAGACGTCTCGCCTGGACAAATTTATTAAAATTATATTAGTAAACAGAACAGAACATATCCCTTTAAATTTAGATGACAGCTTTAGCGCGGTGGTCATTGCAACTGACTGAAGCGCTAACGGTCGCGGGTTCGATCTCCGCTCATGACAAACGTCTGTATTGGCCATATGATTGTCTGTCATGGTCTGGGTGTTTGTGTTGTGTGTGTATGTGATCCGGACCCCCAACACAAGATCCAATGCTCTTACAGGGGGGCCGTTGAGTGTGTAGCGTTTATTTATTTCATATTTTAGTTCTTATAATTTTGTATGTATGTCTCTACACTCAAAGCTACGATCAAAAAATATATTTCACGATAAACTAATTTGCAAAATACTCGTGGAATTTCACGTTATAATTCACAACGTTAAATGTCGAATTTTAACTACAAATTTTTACTCACTTAAGTAGCTAAGAGAAGGCGGCGAATCGGCGCGAGCGATGCGCCAAGTGAGATGACGAGACGGACTGTCTTTGACCTCAATATTAGGAATACTGCGCAAAAGTAGCTCCAACGCCACACCACGACGTGCGTCAGCCACCAACGGAGGAAACACGGCCTCGTAGCATTCCACAAAACTATGAAAATGCAATTATATTATTATTTTAACACTGCTGAATTGATCAATTTATTGAACAATACTAATGCTAGAATCATATCTGACTCACCTAAGTAACGGCAATATCCCGCCATGATTCTCCAATAGTATCTGAGTATTTTTAGCTAAAACCGCTATCTCCATAAACACCGGCTGCAAAATACGGCTTCCATCCTCGTGGCCGGTATTCAGAAGCGCGTGGATATGACACTTCCACGGCGCCTCTTCGGTCTCCGAATTGGCCACCGGCGTGTGATCGACCAGCTGGACCATTCGACCGTATCCCTCGTGAATGACGACCGTGTCCTTTACTTTAGCGATGTCGGAGGTGGTGAGCGCGCAGCAGTGGCGGCTGGCGTAAGCGTCTCTGAGGCGTAGTAGCGGGAGGGTGTAATTTTTCTGGTCGAGGAGTATAGCGCGTAGCCGTAGTCGGAGCACGTCTAGGTTGGGTGCGGGGGAGGGGCGGCCGAGGGACAGCTCGAGGCGGCGGCCCGCCCACTGGTTGTCGAGGCGGCGCTTGTGCACGCGCGCGATGGCGAGGCGCGCGTCCCACTCGGAGCGCAGGACGACCGTCGCGAGCGGCCCCTCGCCCGCCGCCCAGATGCTCACCCGCACCACCGGCACGTACTGGTTGAACAGCTTCGTTAACATCTCCTGTTGACAGAACAACACTTGTCAATTATCTTAGAATCCGATTGTACCGTTTTTAAACTTGATGACCTTGTTTTTTTTTTAATATAAAAAAAACTTAGTAATATTTATCATTAACTACATATTCGATTATACATAACATATTTATTTATATCATTTTAATTTATCAATAAAACACACAAACATATTGGAAAATTTTTTGTTCAATCAAGTTGCCAACTATCTTGATTTTTCAGAACATGTCGTGGTTTTCAGTGACCGGGGACCGTCCAGGACAGTGTTGAAGCGACATTCTGTTTTTTTTTTTTATCACAAAAACTATTAAAAAAAGATATTAAAGGCGCCGGCTGTCGTCGCCGCTGTTGCTGGACGAGCAACCCGACCGGTCCGGTTCACCATGCTGAACGTTTACCTGCAAGACGGCCGGCTCGTAGGGCGGCAGGTTGGAGACGGTGAGCTCGGCGGTGGAGTCGAGCTCGGCCTCGCTGTGCTCGCTGAAGCTGGCGGACGAGTTCCACGGCGAGGCGGCGCGCCGGCTGTCGTCGCCGCTGTTGCTGGACGAGCAGCCCGAGCGGTCCAGGTTCACCGTGCCTGACAAATTTTAATCATTCATAAATGTCGCTTATTCTAAAAATATTTGGTTTAATTTGAGGAGGTAAAGCCAAATTTAATTTTAGTAAATTTGTAAACAGTAAACGGAATTTTTTAAAATATTTTTTTGTAATTATTAGTTTATTCTTATTACATATTGTAAGCTTCCATTCTGTTTATAAAAAACTTAATTCTTGATCCATGTAGGTATATATGAACCAAGAATATTTTTTTTTTACAATTACACATCATATTTTATTTTATATACATTTAAAATAAGCCTAGTTTTGTTTGCGTAATCATACCATTGACCTTAATATCTTTATGTGTAATATTTAAGATACCTAAACCCTAATGACACCGCTCTCTAGTGCCCTCAAGTGTACGTAACATTGTCTCACCGTGCGTGCCTCGTATCTTGCGCGGTCGGGGCGCGGGCGGCGGGCAGAAGTCGAGCGGCGGCGGCGTCGGCGCCGGCAGCTGCTGCAGCGCCAGCGCCCACTCGCTCGACACGTGCGACCGCTCCGACGACGACGACGATATGTGCTGATATAACACAAATAAACATTATTTAAATACTAGCTGACTTTAGTTTGTGTGATAAATAGAAAAGGTCTGTTTCGAACATTTCAAGACCAAGACAACATAAACCCATTTGGCCGTTCTCGAGTTTTGGCGAGACAACGAACAGCAATTCATTTTTAGATAGATACATAACTCTATTTAAAAAAGTTATTTAATATTTTAAAAACCATCTGTTAAACATTATCAGTCGTCTGATAGAATAATTGACGTCAATATTTTAAAAAATTGAAATTAATTAGTAAATAATTAATAAATATTAATTTAAAATAATTTAATCATTTTTATTTGTCTTCAATCAACCGTTTCGTGAATCAAAAAAAAAAGAATCCC
>DVXP01004221.1:0-10561 GCA_018235645.1 Junonia grisea
AATAATATTCGCGTCACTTCGTTCACATTGAACGTTATTTATGACTTAAACACGTCAATTAATCATCAATTATAATTTTTCGCGGCCTTTTTACCAGGGCCTGCTCAGTATCTAATGATTCTTGTCAATATGGAGCAAGCTTGGAGCATTTAAGGAGCGAAAACCATTTGACATTCGCATCCCTGATATCTAAACGGTCATATTCCTACCAGAGGGTAGAGAAGTGCCACTTATAGAAGTGCCTCCAACAGTGGTGTAGATAGTAAGGGGGACACCCGGACGGCTCGGATTTTTGCACCCCTCTCCTGTGCTGATTACATTTTTTTTTAGCAATGCTGGTCGAAATTTTACCCCACAACATTACTTTTTGTTCAGTTTTTATCGCACACTTTATGGACGACCTTGTTTTTAGGGAATGTGTAAATAAATTCAAACTTGCATTCCTAGTCTTCCCCAGGTTTCGTTACTTTTTTGCAGCATACGTTTCCGATATTTTTTTTTAGGGATCAAGTCGAAATTACACCCTTGCTCTTTAGTTTTGCACCCTGAAAATACATTTATGCACTTCTACTGTTCAGGTATCAGCCCCTATATGATGGCACCTGGGGCGCCTCTTCTATCTCCTACCTATGACACTGGCCACTAAGTAAACGTTTAGATCAGAACGATTTCTATTTCTATATCAAAAGTAATAAATATAGTATAACTATGCTAGTACAAATGTAAACTTTCTCCTAAAGTAAAATTCGAACTCGTCATGTACCTATAATCGTATATTCAGTAGCATTGCACCAGTGCACAGAGATATAGTTCAAGAGTGTTACACCTAGTTTTTTTTAGATTTTAGCCGCGTCAACTTGACCTACTGTCTACTGCGCGCTCAGTTGTAGAAAATTAAGAATAACTTTTTTTTTACTTTTGTAAGGGATCGTTCACTAGTCGCTTCAGGACCGAAGAAAGGAAGGGGATTTAATTCCATCCTACTCACTAAAACCGCGCTAAAAGTAAACAAGAACTAAGAAGACATTCCTAACTAGTAGTTAGGTAGAAGACATAACTAGAGTAGTTGCAAATTTTTATATGCTCGTGTCACATCAATGAAATATTATTGTCAGACAACAGGCAGTAAATGTACAAGTGTACAAGCCTCTATGTATTATATTGCATTCGCTTGTCTCCTTAGAGTTCATCTAAAGCCACAAACCACAGTGGAGTACGGACTATGTACGGACACGCTTCGTGAAGTGTCGAGAATTTGTTGAATTTAAAATTTTTGTAGTTGAAATCTATATAAATATTTTGTATAGTGGCATATAGTACAAAATTAATTAAACAGTCTCTACAATATAATCTGAGATTAGGTGGATTTTTGAACTGTACCCGCGAAAAGATAGTCAAATTTCCAAAGTTCCGGTCCAAAGAATTACATGGGATTTCGGCTAAGAAGCTCCCTAACTAAATGAAAGAAAGTAGTTGGTAAATATACCTATTATATGGTTATTCGGAACCCTTTGAGAGCTAGGCTGAGTTGTACATTTGATAAACCAAAATTAGCGTAGAAAGACACAGTAAGAAGTTGAATCCAAGGTTTAAATTTTTTTAGGTCGCTGTAATTTCCAATTAAAATGTGCGGCTGCGTGAGGGTTCTCCGCATCGGCAAGCCGCTACCTAAATCATGGCAACGAAGACTCTTCAGCTCGTCCTCTACACCGCCGCCCGTCCAAGGAGTTCCATACACAAAGCTAAGTGTTGGAATTCCGAAAGAAATATGGCAAGATGAAAGAAGGTATTAAAATACACTTCGATTCGCATGTTTTACGTTGATGCTATTTTGATTGTGTAGTCAAGACCGTTGTGCGCAGTTATCAATCGTTATGCAGAATTTTTATTAGATTGATTGCTATGATTAGAACTCAATTTAGCTTGTACATAAAATATAGGGCTAATATTTCGTATCGTATGCATAACTAATTTGGTATTTATTATCCTATTTTTTTTAATTTTAGGGTAGCAGTAGTACCGGCAGTAGTTAGCAAATTAGTTAAAAAGGGTTTTAGTGTTAATGTTGAAGAAAACGCTGGCTCGTTAGCAAATTTTCCAAATAGGAGTTATGAAGAGGCTGGCGCCAAAATCACCAGCTTGAAGGACACTTTCCAGTCAAGTAAACCATTTTTTTACTTTTTTAATATACATACAATAAACAATTCCAAAGTTCATCCCTAATAATAAACACCACTTAACATCTTAATTTAAAATGGTACCCGCAATTAACATTACCAATTAGTTGTATACTATTCCACTAATGTTTGAAGTTTTGTCGTATATCTAAGTTTCATTTCATAAAAAATAAATGCTTTAATAAGGAACTTTCTTAATTTTACAGATATAATTTTGAAGGTTCGTCCTATAGCCGAAAATGAAGTCCAACATTTACCCGACAAATCCACGCTTATATCATTTTTATATCCTGCACAAAACCAGAATCTCATTCAGAAACTGGCAACTAAAAAGGTTAATGCGTTCGGTAAGTATTGAGTATAATCTCAATTCTCTTATGTTTGATAGTGTAAGTTGGCCTTATTCGCTCTAAGGCCAATCTTACACTAGCGTTGAAATATTGAAATTATGAAATCCAATCGTTGTAATTGTAACTTGCAAATTTAATGTGATGTATCGTTTTGTTCACCAGCAATGGACTGCATTCCCCGAATAAGTCGAGCACAGGTGTTTGACGCGCTCAGCTCGATGGCAAACGTAGCGGGATATCGCGCTGTCATCGAAGCCGCCGCGCACTTCCCTCGGTTTTTCTCCGGTAAGAAAATGTGCCAATGCAAGACTTTGATAATATTTCGTTCATATCTTATAATTTTTTGAGGTCTTAATAAAATAGAAAACAAACAAATTTTCAAATATGATATACCTAGTTTACGACGTGCACATACATATCAGTAGTGAACCGCGTGGGCGATAACTTCTCATAATTACCGTGTACACTAAACAGCTGCGCGGTTACCCGCCCACGCGTTTCATTGCACGTATGTATGAAACATTTAATAAAGCAAATTATTTTCTATGTCATAAACATAGCATGATAATTTTTAATCATTTTAATAGTAGGACGTACAGTCGTACATGTTATACGCCGCACGCCGTGTCCCAATTAAAATGAATTAGAGATAATACTTTTATACATGGTTCCTCCGCTCCACCAACCCTCAGAGTTGCTGCAGGATTTAAATAAATAAACGCTTCACACTCAACGGCCTCCCAGTAAGATCATTTGATCTTGTGTCGGGGGTCCGGATCACACACACAACACAAAGACCCAGACCATGGCAGACAGCCATATGGCCAATACAGACCACTGTGCCAACACTATCGTGGGCAACATGGGCATAGCCAGGAGTTTGTTAAAACGAAATAAAAAAAATTTGTTTCATATTAATGAAGCTGTCACGCCTCCCCCCCACCAAACAGAATTCTTGCTACGCACATGGCTCGCAAACAGCGATATGATACATTCGTCCCTCAGGTCAGATGACAGCAGCGGGTCGAGTGCCGCCATGCCGCGTGCTGGTGGTGGGCGGCGGCGTGGCGGGGCTGGCGGCGGCGGCGCAGGCGCGCTGCATGGGCGCCGCCGTGCGAGCCTTCGACACCCGCCCCGCTGTGCGAGAGCAGATCGAGAGCCTCGGTGCGCAGTTCATCACCATGGATATACAGGTCTGATGATATGAAACTTCCGTAGAGAAACCATACATAGATAATTAGATAAATTTACCTGAAAAAGACTTAAAATAAAAATTAAAATAGCCCGTAAATGTCCCACTGCTGGGCAAAGTCCTCTCCTATTATAGAGAAGGTAACGGAGCTTAATCCACTACGCTGCTCCACTGCGCATTGGTGGATATAGAAGTGTCAGGATTTCGTGCGGCATATGCAGGTTTCGTCCCGATGTTTTCCTACACCGTCGAGCATGAGACTTATGATCGCGTACTAATAATAAAATTACCATATACCTGATACACCATATGTCACAGAACATTCTAAAATATGAGTATGCCACATTGAATATGTTTCTGTTACAGCATATATGTAATTCACCTTTTTACTAGTAAAATACTTATTGAAAAGAAACCAGATCACACGAAAATTCGATCAATTATTATTACTGATTCTTATCGATAAGTCAATTTATAAACGTAACGGAAAATAATCATCTGATTGTTATTGTTTTACATAGACAAATAGCTATTACGCAGTGTACAAATTCTATAATAATAAAAACAAGCACCAAAAGCGTAAATGCGTGCGTATTTGAGTGTTTGGTGCGCGCGCATTTGAATGAACTTAATGAAACAAAATTGTTCCTAAAGATAACTCATTATGTCGTTCATTTTTTTATTGACGCTTCGATTGGTTCAAATGTTTATGTTGATAATATTTTGTAATAAAAAAAATATTTTCCACTATCTAGATCATAAATTGTCCTTATAGATCTTACCAACGTTGTATTAAGCCATGGATTACAGCAATAAAACAACAATAATAAAATAATTGCTAAAACCAAAACATACTTATAACATTTTGACACTACAAAATGAGATTTTTTTTATTGGGCAGAACTGTCCACAGTTCTAAAAAACATTTTTTCATGATATCTGCATAGAAAAATGTATTTTTCATTTTTCCCGGAACGATGCTACTGTCATTAAGTAGGTATAAGTCATAAATACTACGTATAATCAATTGTTATTATTAATACATGACATTGAATCGTGATTTCTGCGGTTGAAGAATATAATCTTACACATGTACTCACAGCATCTTAGTACACGCGTAATCGCTAATGATTAAATAAGACATTGACCAAGTTCTTGATAATTATGGTTAGGTAGCTGACCTCTGTTAGTTTTCGTTATAGAAATAAATATTACATAATAGAAACATCGAATTGTTACCTCATTTCGTATGCAGCAGATAACGCACTATCGTTAATACCAAAAACTCCAAGAACCGCTTCGATAAATATTTATCGCGTAATGTTTGTGATTTTATCCTTTACGTGACTCGATTGTTTGTTACTGTTTAGCAATTTCTTTTTTAAGTACGTTGCAAACAAAAATACGTTGGCTTCCATTTATCATTAGTTCGTATTTATCTCAAGGTCTATTTTATAAAGCTAGTTAAACATGTGGACAAAACATTTAGCGCAATCTGTGATAGTAAATATTTGTAAAGAAATGAAAACAACTCGACACCTTCATATCTGCAACGATTACATAATTTGAAAATTTGTTGTGCATACAAACGATGCGATTTTGCTTTAACACTTAATTTATAGAGTAGACTTTTTTCTTTGTATGTTTTTCTGCATCTTCAGAGGCTTTCTTGAGTTTTCCTTGAATTTGATTTTACCTAAGATCACATAGACATGTAGAGTTGGGGCTGGGCGATCGCCCACCATGGATGCCGTTTAGATCATTCAAAATTTGATATCCATAACTTTTTTCCTACTTATAATACAAAACAATGCTGGCATTAGCATAAAACAACCTACAAAAATACTTTTTGTCCTGCTATTTACAAATTGTCAGATATTTATTTCTCTTTGACGGTAAAACGGCAGAAACGATTGGAATGAAAGTCGAATGGTGACCGTGGATAAGGACATAGACTACACTTCATCCCGAAAAATTCAAAGGTCCCTCATCATATATAATCATCAAAGGCATGGACAAGTCGCGGGAAACAATTAATTATACCTACTATAATTCTATGGTACGACAGGAAGAGGGAGCCGGCGCGGGCGGCTACGCCAAGGAGATGAGCGAGGAGTTCCTCAACGCAGAGCGAGCGCTGCTGGGCAAGGAAGCAAGGTCCTCAGACGTGGTTATTAGCACCGCCCTCATTCCCGGGAAACCTGCACCTCTGCTTATTTTAGAGGTATAACTTGACTACATTAATATGATGGATAAAATTTAAAGCGTGAATATATTTTTAGCTTGAAATTGAACACCACTTATACTTTGTTTTTATTGAACAATGTACTATTTTCAATGAAGGTACTATTTTCATATAAGTAAATATTGATATTTTATTCCCTGATGTCATAAAAGAATAAAAAACATTCCACTGTTATATTCGTAATAATTACTTTAACAAACTACAATAATCCTGGAATATTCTCAGCTTAATCCACATGTAACTTGTATGCCTTTTTAAAAAGATAACATGCTATAATGCTCAAAAAATAAATTTCAAAAGGATGCAGTTCGTGACATGGCTCCAGGCAGCGTGATAGTGGACTTAGCCGCAGAAATGGGCGGCAACGTTCAGACCACCACGAAGGGCAAGGTCACGAAGGTGCATGACGTCACGCACATCGGCCTCACCGACCTGCCCAGCAGGATGCCGGCCCACGCCTCCACGCTATACGCCAACAATATCTCCGCCTTCCTGTTCAGCTTGGGTAAGTCATTATATCGACATCTACATTTAAAACATTTACGCGTAGTCACTGTGTGCAAGTCAATTTGAGTGCTTAACCGCTGCGGTAGCGGTAGCGGTAGTTATCGAGTAAATTGCTATAAGAATCTAATAATCACACGCGCTTTTGTCCTCTAGCCCTCGAGTATTGCGTTGGTCATAATGTTTCTGCTCGTTGACAAGAGATGGTGCTAATTATTTTAAGAATGAGGCATTTAGCGAACATTTCTTTAGGAGCGAGCCATTTTGCGAATAAGTCATATTTCGACTAAACCATTCAATTCTATCTTACATTAACACAATCGTTAAGTGAGAAAAAACTTATACTAGACACATTTCGACTTTGTTCATTTTCGGCATGTGACAAGGCTAAATAGGAGGTAAGCGGAGTAAATATACATATAATAATTATGCATGTCTACGAGTATTAATAGTTCATTCGCGCGGTCTGCACGGGGCTTAAATAACATCTTATCTTTTAGTAGCTTTGCTACAATATATAAAAGGCAAAAAGAGGGAAAGATTATAAAATAGTATAACCTGTATAATTTCCAAGTACTAGGACTTTAAAAGATTTTATTTTGTGTTTAATCAGTAAACAATATGTTTATTCATAATTGTATCTAGTAGTAACGTAAATACCAAAGATATTAGGATTAGCTACACGTGTTAATAACTGGAACTTTCCTTTTTTTATCTTCTAATACATTTTTACATAAACAACTTATGTAATTGAGGGTATCTTGTCGGTTTATTGATGTTTATCTTATCAAGAATTTTTACCGTTGTGTTGTGAAGACTAATCAAACTGGTTCTGATATAAAATTAATTAGCCGAATGACAAGCCCATATTACGATAAAAGGCAGTTACCATAAGACCTTCATCCATTACGGGATTAACAATTTCTTTCGATCGAATCACGATATAACTGCAACATAATTATAAGTTGAAGATACGAAAAATATATACTTACGATATGAATAAAAAAAATAGATAAGACTTTGTTTGGGAACTGCAACGATAACGTCTTATACCTAAACATTTTATATGTTTTGTAATTGTTGATGACGGTATTTTTATATAACATTTGTTATGTTATATACCTAATTGCATATTATAGTTGTATTATAAAATAACATAGAAAAAAGACCATAGACGAACATAAAGAAGAACTTTTGTATTAAAACTAGGACATGTCAGTAAAAATCAGCATGTCTATTATTATAAATTTCATAAAAATATTCGAAGTTCTTCACTTCGACGCATATTTTTTTATTTTGAAAAAGTTAAAAGCGTCTATGTTACGACATACAATAATTACATTGCCGTCTCATCAATTCTAATATGTATAACACTCTTACATAGTGCTTCATCAATACTGAAACAAACTAAAAACAGTAAAATTTCACCAGGCAACAATGACCACTTCAACATCGATCTCGAGGATGAGGTCACACGTGGCGCCATCGTCCTCAAGGAAGGAGAGTTGCTCTGGCCGGCGCCTCCCCCCGCTGTCGCGCCCGCGCCGCCGCCGGCGGTCAAAGCGGCCCCAGTGGCCGTGGAGCCGCCCAACCCCTTCAATGAGACGCTGAAGGACACCTTCATGTACTCCACGGGTAAGAATGAGGCAGATTGTTAGTAGAGATCCTCAAGGAAAGAGAGTTGCTGTGGCCGGCCCCGCCGCCCGCTGTCACGCCCGCGCCGCCACCGGTCAAAGCGGCCCCAGTGGCTGTGGAACTGCCCAAGCCCTTCAATGAGACGCTGAAGGACACCTTTATGTATTCTACGGGTAAGAATGAGGCAGATTGTTAGTAGAGATCCTCAAGGAAGGGGAGGCTTGCATCGCCCCCGCTGTCTATCTTGTAACTGAATGCGAAATAATTCACTACCACTTTAAAATTCTTTTTTTTTTACATTTTTCAGGTTTGGCCAGTTTAATCGGGCTTGGAATGGCGTCACCGAATCCAGCATTCACAACAATGACCACGACTTTGGCGTTATCAGGTAAAATTATGTTTGAAGTGTAACTACATTCGCTATAATGTGTTTATGACAAAACAAACATATCCTCCACATTAAAAGTATAAAAAGGAACAATTTGTATGTAACGAATAAAGTCAAAAATTCCTGGACTGATTTCAAAAATTCTTTCACAATCAGAATGAAATAGGTATGTTTGTAAGAAATGAACTCAAAAACTAAACTCATAATAAATATGATTGCAGGTGTGGTGGGCTACCACACGGTATGGGGAGTGGTGCCGGCGCTGCACTCGCCGCTCATGTCGGTGACCAACGCCGTGTCCGGCATCACGGCCGTGGGCGGCCTGCTGCTCATGGGCGGCGGATACGTACCCGAGACATCTGTCCAGGTGAAGTGAAAATAAGAAATCAAAATTGAAATTACCATTCTTATTTTAAATGTTAAACAGAAACTAGTACGGTTTTGGAGAAGTTAAGTCAAAAAGAAAGCACGAAAAAACTGTACAGGTTTTTTAACAAAGTTCATGTTTGGTGCGCGTGCACTTGATAATAATACTACAAGAAATAAAATTTTATTGTAAAATTTGTAAAATAAAATATAAAAGAATTTCAAAATAAAAAATCCAATAATGATGAATTTATATTTTGTTTATTGTTGCAGTGGCTAGCCAGCACCGCAGCACTTATCTCGTTCGTAAACGTATTCGGAGGATTCTTGGTCACACAACGTATGTTGGACATGTTCAAAAGGTATAATTTGTGAAAAATTTTAAACTCTTTTTATAACTGCTTATAACCGATTTTATATGTTTCATATTTGGTTTTTAATTTTTCTCAGGCCTGGTGACCCTCCAGAATATGGTTACTTATACAGCATACCTGCTGCCGCACTACTTGGAGGGTACTTAACAACTGCTATGCAGGTATGACACTTTTAATTATTTCGTATTTTGATTCAGAACAGTGTACGATTTTAATCGAAAAGTTTATGTACATATGTTTTTCTATATACGGCTTCTAAAAATGTTGAGTTATTTCTTAACTAAAAATCCATATATTATTTTCTAGGGATACCCCGAAGTACATCAGATGGCGTACCTCGCTTCCTCATTGTGCTGCGTGGGTGCTTTAGCTGGCCTCAGCTCACAAAAAACAGCTCGCAAAGGAAACTACCTTGGAATGGTAAGACATTTTGATTAAAATATTTCATCGAAAGTGTCTATAAAGCTATCATAAGCAACTGATGATTAGAAAAGGCATTCATAGAGAAAAAGACGCAGCTACAAGACTCAGCCCAAGAAGCCCGCTCATTGTAATCTTGATGACATTAGCATCAATCTTTTGATCATTGTAAAGGCATTGAGACATTAATGATTTTCAGAAGATTATTCCTATGTCAATATTTTAATTTTAACGTTTTAATTTTAACATTTGCTTTAATATTTAATTTTGTTATAATTATAAGAAGAAATAAGACATAGTAATAATGTTCTTATCTGCGAACATAACACTCAAGTAAAATTATTTGTCAAGTCAAAACTAATTTTTTACATGTTCGTACATTTCAATTATAACGAGGCAACTTGGGTTCAGCTCGTCTAGTTGTGATGACTCTTTAGTAATATGAGGTTGCATTTCTTCCCTAACTTAGGACATAATATTTGTTACTATTATATTCAAATAATGATACCATTTCTTAAAGATTGGTGTCTCTGGAGGTATAGCGGCAACCTTGGGGCTTCTTACACCGAGTGCTGAAGTGTTAGCACAAATGATCGGTGTGGCTGGTATCGGAGGCCTCATCGGCGGCACCATCGCTAAAAAGATCGAGATTACTGACCTACCTCAACTCGTGGCTGGTTTCCACAGGTAATGAGATAATAATGTAATTAATCTATGCCATTAAAAGTTGGCGGTAAAACAATATAATAGATTAAATAGATACAATGAATAATTTTACATATATTTTTGTATTCAATGTTGTTGGCACTTCTAGGTTTGATTAGTCAATTCGCAGGTCTGATGTATACCCAGTCTTAGTCAAAGCTTAAATAAAACATGAAGGTTTTCGGCCTCTGACTTAAGAATTCAA
>DVXP01004222.1:0-10560 GCA_018235645.1 Junonia grisea
CCTAACCTAACCTAACCTAACCTAACCTAACCTAACCTAACCTAACCTAACCTAACCTAACCTAACCTAACCTAACCCATCTATTTAAGAATTTGAAATTATCAAACTAAGCTGCACATTTCTGGAACTAATTATTTCCTACATTTTACCCGTATTTTAGAAATTGACCTTGCTGTTTTCATTTGTCTTGCTAAATTGTTTTACTATTGAATACTTAAATTAAAATTGACGAGTGTTCCGCGTCTGAAGTGCCCTCTCTCGGTGACCTAAAATATTTAAACTTTGTTCCTCCTTCGATTATAGGCAAGCGATCTCTTCTCGGATATCGTCTAACCCCCCCCCCTCCTCTCCTTCGCACATAGAAACTTCATAACTTATACAATTTTAGTGATAAAATATAACTGTTTAGACTCATATAAAAGAGCACAAGGAACCGATCACGTTCCCATAAGCACAGATAAAAAATACTGGAATAAATATGTCATCATCCAATTTATCGACGGATTCGGGAAGGGAGAAGAAGAGAGAGCCAATAAGAAAGAAAGTACTTACAAAAACAAAAACTTCGCCACCGAGTAAAAAGAGGGACATTGTGGACAGTGACTCGATGGTCTCAGCACAGGCAGGTACTGAGGGATCTACGGACACTACTGAAATACAAATAAAAAGGATGAGCCGTGTCCCAATAGATGAGCACGGTCCTTTAAATAGTTACCCAAAGCAGGCAAATATTTACTACCAGACTGCGAAAGAGCTGCTAGAACAGTCGGGAAATTTAAAAAGAGAGATCAAGGAAACCGTACTAGAAAAACTAAATAACATGTACGAGATGATCCTCCGTCAGAACGAATCCCGCCAAACACTTACAAACAAAATAGACAGACTGGAACGAGAGAGGGAGACACAACTCTTAAAGGCTGAAAGGGAACATACCAAGAACCTTCAACAACTAGCCACAACAATAAAAGAGCAGGATGTTCAAGAGCCAATCAGGAAACTGATGAGCGAAGTAGAGGCGTTGAGGCAAATAGTGGTACATGACGTGGTCAAAGTAATTCATGAAGAGAGGACAGACGCTACAAAAAAAGAAATAGAAGATTTGGCAAAACACCTAAAAGATACAACCAATGAATTAAAAGACATTGCAAAGGAACCACTTACTTATGCAAGCGCTTTGACTAAAATAACACCATTAACAAAACAAGACCATCAAAAATCAAACCACTCTATAATAATAGCCTCGACCGACGAAAAGGACACTAGTGAAAAGGTGATAGAAAAAATCCGAGGTACAGCAAATGCACGAGCGACTGGGGTCCAAGTGGACCGAATCCGGAAGGCAAGGAATCAAAAGGTAATAGTAAGTTGTGACACAAAGGACGGCCTACAGAAACTTACTGAGACACTTAAAGAAAATAAAAACCTAAAAATAGAACACGCTAAAAACAAAGACCCATTAGTTATAATATATAATGTATTGGCATATAACTCTGATGAGGAGATACTGGCCTCAATAAAAACACAGAATAAAAACGTTGTAAAGGACATAAAGGAAGACGAATATAGAGCAAATATTAGATTTAGGAAGAGAGCCAGGAATCCGTTAGAAAGTCATGTTATACTGCAGGTGTCTCCCAAACTGTGGCAGAATTTAACGTCAGCAGGGAAAATACATATAGACCTACAGAAATGCAGAGTGGTGGACCAGTCACCGTTGGTGCAATGTACCCGATGCTTAGGATTCGGCCACACCCAAAAAAATTGTCGGGATAAGGAAGACACCTGCAGCCACTGTGGAGGAGCCCACATAAGGAAAAATTGTCCAACAGCCGATCTGATTCCCAGCTGCATTAACTGCAAGAATAATAAAAATTTAAGATCAGACCACAACGCCTTCGACCAAGAGTGCCCAACAAGGAAAAAATGGGACGATATTGCGCGTTCCAGCGTAGCATATTGCTAAAGGCTCCCTTGGGCTCAATATAATGCAGGCAAATCTTCAACGTAAAAAGTTAGCCACACTAGAATTGCTCAAAGAAGCAGCTCAGAGGAAGGTTGACATCTCCCTGGTACAAGAACCGTACGTTGGTAATGAATACAAAATGAAACAGTACAGCGGGGTTAGGATTATCCAGGCTCCTGGAAGTCAAGAAAAACCGACAAAGGCGGCGATAATAGTTCACAATCCCGATCTGGACGTCTGCGGGAACTATGACCTCACAACCGAAAATATAGCACTCGTAGCCGTCCGAATGAAGAATTGTGAACTGAGCCTCGTGTCGGTTTACCTTGAAGGTGACAGGCCCCTGGAACCCTACCTAGAAAAAATTAGCACAATTTTGGAAAAAAACAAAAACAGCCGTACGGTAATTGGGGGAGATGTCAACGCCTGGAGCCCTTGGTGGGGCAGCCGGCATGAAGACCATAGAGGTACGGAGCTTGCCGCATTTCTTGAGGAAAAAAGCCTACATATCCTGAACGTTGGAGATTTGCCTACATTCGAGGTGGTGAGCGAAGCTGGAACGCGCAGTAGCGTAGTGGATATTACCACATGCACCGAAGATATCTTGCCTAAGGTAGAAAACTGGGTAGTAGAAGAACAAGTAATAACGTCGGATCATAAAGCAATAACTTTTAAAATCCAAGAAGAGAAAAAGTTAAAGAAAATTAAGAACACAACTACAAGAAAATACAATACAAGAAAGGCGGATTGGCAGAAATTTAGAGAAAAAATAGTAAACCTAATAAGGGAAAAGGGGATTAGTGAAGAAAAAGTAAAAAGACTGTCAACGAAGGAAGAAATAGAGAATATGGTAATTGACTTTCAACAGTGTATTGAAGAATCCTGTAGAGCAGCCATACCAGAAAAAAAAGACAAAAATATATTCAGTTTACCATGGTGGAATAAGAAATTGGAGTTAAAAAGAAAGGAAATGAATACAAAGAAAACGAGAATTAGAAACGCAGCGCAAACAAGAAGAAGATACGTAGTCAGGGAATATTTAGACTCTAAAAAGGAGTACGAGGAAGAGGCAGTAGAAGCTCAGACGAAAAGTTGGAAGGCTTTCTGCGGCAAGCAGGACAGAGAGAGCTTTTGGGATGGGATCTACAGGGTAATCAGGAAGACTTCCAAAAGAGTGGAAGATATACCCATGAGACAAAATGGAAAAACTCTTACCGCAAAACAATCTGTCCAACTTGTCGCAGAAACCTTCTTCCCAGAAGATGATATTATAAATGAGACAGAGGAGCAAAAACAGATAAGGGAAAATCTTAAGTACCAGGAGTCGGACACAATACCTGACGACCCCCTTTTTACGAGATCAGAAATGGAAACTGTGATAAAGAGTTTTAACCCGAAAAAAGCGCCAGGTCCAGACGGATTCACTGCTGATATCTGTATGGAGGCAATAGGCCAGTGTCCACAGATTTTCTTATCCTTGCTGAATAAATGTCTGGAACTGGCGTATTTTCCAAGGGTATGGAAAATTGCAACAGTTATTGTCCTAAAAAAGCCAGGCAAGCCAGACTATACGACACCAAAGTCACATCGCCCCATAGGTCTACTCCCAATTTTAGGCAAAATCTTAGAAAAGTTATTAATTGGAAGGGTGAAATGGCACACGCTACCGAAGCTTAACCCTAGACAGTACGGGTTCGTACCGCAAAGGTGCACGGAAGACGCCCTCTATGACCTAGTGAATCACATTAGAGACGAAATTAAAAAGAAAAAAATAGTTACGTTAGTTTCATTGGACATAGAGGGCGCCTTCGATAGTGCGTGGTGGCCTGCGATACGCTACCAACTAAAAAATAATAACTGTCCAAAAAATATACAAAGTTTAGTGGAAAATTACTTGGAGGATAGATTCGTAGACGTGTTTTATTGTGGGGAAAAGTACAGGAGAAATACAAATAAAGGATGCGTGCAAGGCTCGATCAGCGGCCCGACATTTTGGAACTTGTTGCTGGATCCTCTGCTCAACATGCTTGAAGCAGAGGATGTATACAGCCAAGCCTTCGCTGATGATGTGGCCCTTGTTTTTTCAGGAAAAACGGCTCAGGAAATTCAAGCCAAAGCCAATCCAATATTAGAAAAAATCTTTACATGGGGGAAGACTGTAAAAATGAAATTTGCAGCTCATAAAACAAATGGAATGGTATTAACAAAAAAACTGAAATTTGATACCCCTCATATAAAAATGGGAGGGCTAGACATAGAAATAGTAAAAGACATAAAAATTTTAGGCTTAACAATAGACAACAAACTTACGTTTAATAAACATATAGCTAATACAATAAAAAAAGGAATAAATATATATAAACAACTAGCCAGGGCAGCGAAGGTAACCTGGGGTCTGAATCCTGAAATAACAAGGACCATATACGTGGCCGTGATCGAGCCTATAGTACTGTATGCATCGAGTGTATGGTCAAAGGAAGTGGAAAAAATCTCTATAATGAAACAACTGAATACGTTACAAAGAGGTTTTGCGCAAAAAATTTGTAGAGCCTACAGAACGGTTTCTCTCCATTCGGCTTTAGTCCTGTCTGGGCTTATACCTTTGGACCTACGAATAAAGGAAAACGCAACACTTTATGAGGTGAAGCGAGGAAAGCCCCTGGACTGCCTCCCGGAGGACCGTGCTGTCGAGGGTAGGGTCAGCTTCATGGAAAACGAACATCCTGCAAGTACCGTAGACATCGAATATACCTGCCTAGAAAACCTTAGCCCGGAGACAGTGACCCAACACCAGGTCGGAGGTTTGCTCGTCTTCACGGACGGCAGTAAAATTGAGGGCAAGGTGGGTGCAGCGATTTCGGCATGGCACGGTGATCAGGAGGTCCGATCAGTGAAGCTGAAACTCGACTCGTACTGCACGGTCTTCCAGGCGGAACTTTTAGCCCTTAACAGGGCCGTACGCTTGGTTCTTGAGATGAAAGTGGGAGAGGCTTCGATCTTGAGTGACTCGAGGTCCTCCCTCGATCTGCTCAAGAACCATAAGTCGTCACACCCATTAGTACACCAAATGTGGAAGAACATCAGCATAATCCGAAGGATGGGAACCGTTCTGAGACTATTCTGGGTCAAGGCACATGTGGGTGTTCGCGGAAATGAGCGAGCAGACCAACTAGCTAAGGAAGCCGCACTCAGAAAGAAATCAGCGCCAGACTATGGGGAGTGCCCAGTGTCGTTTGTAAAAAGGACAATAAGGGAGGAATCATTAAGAATATGGCAAGACAGATACACTAATCATCATACCGCTTCGACAACAAAAATATTTTTGCCAAACATTAAAGAAGCCCATAGGTTTATAAAAAAGATGAAAATAAGCTATATACATACACAAATACTAACAGGTCACGGAGGGTTCGGGAAATATCTATATAAATTTAAGAAAAAGGATACACCAGCATGCGAGTGTGACAATAGTAAAGAAGAGGAAATAATACACGCAATAACGGAATGCCCTAAATTTGCATATTTAAAACTTAAATTTGAAAACGAAAATGAGACTAGGATGGAAAAAAAATAACTTATCTATACTAATAAGCCACAAAAAACTAGGGGAAAAATTTCTAGCTTATTGTAACACTATCGCAGGGAAAACGGGAGAGAGAAGGAAAGGGGAGACAATGGAAAGGTATTATTATTAAATGGTAATTTTAGATATTAACAATAGAGAAGGTCAGATTATAAAATAAGTAAAAACAATGGATCTTACTCTTTGCTGATTAACAGCAAAACAGTTAAGACAAACAGTAGGAAATAACATATGGACAAAACAATATAAGGTAAACATGTAATACTATCAATCATATTCATATATGTAGAATAGTAAAGACAAAGTAATTAAGACGCGAAGATATAATATCTCATCGTGTCCCAATTGTAATTTAAAAAAAAAAGAAATATTGTAATAGTGTAAGATACATGTAAGATATATGTAATAGAAATGTAAGAGGGAATGTGATGTAAAATAAAAAAAGGAAATAAAAAAAAACCGCATAAACTATATATGTACTCATGCAACTGAGTTGCAAGAAGTGCATATGAAATAAAAAGAAAAAGGACAAAAAAAAATATAAAAAAAGTATATATTTTGTGTTATATTATATACTTATCGCCTTAGACTGTAATATATCTTGTAGATTGTATCTTGTAGAAGGTAAAACTAACTGTAAATATCAAACGCACTAACACATAAAACTCAACACTAACCACTTTGGAACCAATTTACTAAAATACGCATTTATGTATTTGAATTCAATTTTAACACTTTTTTTTTATTAAATATTTAGTTAACATAGAAAATAAACCTTAAAAGTGGCAATTCAAGTTAAATGTCGCTCCTACTTCTATAGAGCAAAAAAAAAAAATTTGAATGATTAAATTTAATAAGTACTGGCCACAAAAAGACTTCGACCATCATGTCGAAGGATTTGACGCTGGAACACAATTAAAAAAAACCGTATAAATCTGAGGACTGTTTATAGAACTAGGTAGATCCTAAACTTCAAGTAACCAGACTTTTATATCAAAATAATATTTATCCACACTGATATTAAAAATGAGAAAATAACTCTGTCTGTATATCTGCTACGTTTTCACGTTTAAAAATATATAAACCAATAATATAAACCGATAGCTTAAACCATTTTAAAATGGATTTTGTGTGAAGATCCTATGGGGCCTCGATGAAGAGCTTTTTAGCGTGAAAACTAACATTCACGCGGACGAATCCGTGAACAAAAGATAGGCTTAACCTTCTCACAGCAATCTTAGAATAAAAAGACTTATTGTTCAAAATAAAGTAAGAATATAAAAATTAACAAAATTAGTAATCTAATGCATACAAGAGTTTGAAGAAAGGAGGTTTATGGCCTGGGCAATAAGTATTAAAAATGTATTTAAAATGAATAAGAACAAAGTCTTGATAAAGTTACTCTTATTAAATTAAGTCGTTCACAATTTATAAAATTTTCTTTTCATTGATTAAAAAACTACGAGCAGCGTTTTTTAATTTTAATTACATTTTATAAATTTAAAAATTAAGAAAAATTGTGAAAGACGAAGGTAATCTTATTAACATTAATTATCATTAAGAAATCAAATTTAGATAATGAAAGATGCAATTAATTAACTTACGTTAAATGAATCTATCGAAAAAAGTCAATGACATTGCGTTTTGATTAGATAAAAGACTATTACGATATTACTGTGTAAAAAAAAGGTCTATATGATAGCTGTTATGTTTCTAAGCTCAAAGCTTACACCACGAAACTCTATTACAGCCTCATTGTCTACAATAATCCATCAAAGTCAATTTTACCACGACCGTCTCAAGGTGAGGTCACACGTTTTTGAGCAATTCTGAACCTTACGTCAATATGAATTAAAATGAAACAATATAATTTAATTGCACAATGTAACCAAACTACGTAGAACCTGCATTTGTTGGTTCTCATGCATAAAGAGTTAACGTTTTTACTCGCGATATAAATAAAAAAGATGAGGCTAAAATGTGTTGAAGTATTTTTTCTAGTACTAAAAGTTGTTGTTGTTAAAAGTGATTGTGATTCATATTTAGAGTGTCTTGGGTCTTTTTTCGACAGTTACTTTTATGATAACAGTAATTTTAATGTATCTGGAGTGAGTGATGTCGTTGTACCTGGTTTTGAAAATGTTGACCTTAAAAAGGAAAGTTTAAAGGATATCTTGAGTGGAGTGTCAGGTTTTCTTGAAGAAGAATTGGGGGAAGTGAGTTTTGGAACTCCTGTAAACATTTATCAAAATGTCGATAATAACACGGCTATATACGTTAAAACTATAACTATTAATGATGATCTAGGAGATATAGACGAAGAAGATGTTGATGCAGAGCCTAAAAGTGTAATTTCAGAGATAAGTCCTTCTGATTCTTTAAATACGAACTCAAATGATGTTATAAAACAATTTGTAACTTTAAATACCACAAGAATAGTAACAGAAAACGAAAACAAAGATGACATAATTCTAATATCTGATAATAAATTCAATGTTGATAAAGTAATCAAAAAAATCAATGAAAATGAAATTCCAAATACAGATTTTGGATTTTTTTATGACGACATAGACGATAACAGCACAGATTATCCTATTATTGATTATATAGATCTTTACAAAGACACGACAAACGAGTACATAGACATAAAACCAACGGAGACTCCTGAAAATTTTAATGAGAAAAATTATAAGATTAAAGACCTTAAAGATATTAATACAATTGTTGGTGGGAACGATGAAGACAATAGCAGTGTTTATGTAAGTGAATTAGTCTTTGCTTAAATAAAGTTTAATTAGATTTTTTGCGGAGATTATGATCAGTCACGTACTAAGTTTTGTAAGGTTATGAATTTAGGTTTAATTAGCTTAATGGGGTGATGAAATTTCGTATTTCGAGTTGTAATAAGTTGAGGCTATTGTCATATGTGTGAGGAATTTGAGAATTAACATTAATTGTCTACACACACGAGGAAATTTTGCCTCTGGGACTTTTAACGTTACGAAATAGATCGCTTAGGGCCTTGACTTATGTGTCGCAAAATAAAAATTGTTAAATTTAAGATGCATAAAACTCACAACTCAAATAGATCTACATATTTAAATGGACGTCCCTTGTGTACGAAGTCTGACTTCTGCATTTTGTCTTCAAACGGGGCAAGGAATAGATTAAAAGAAATCAAGAAATAATCATCAAATCTCTCGTAATAAAAACCCTTTACCCACTTGAAAATCCCACGTACTTAATAATACAGAAAATGTAGATTATTATGATACAGTATATTCTGTAATAAAATTAAAGCGGGGCAAAGACAATATTAAATATTATCTTTACCGCGTAGTATTAAATTTAATTAATTTCGGTGAAGTGCAGCTCCACGTGAATTTTGTTATTATTTTACGTTACGGAAAATATATTTACGTGCATTTATTAAGTCGTATGAAGTACGGCAAAAAATTAATTAATTTAATCAAAATATTAACACTAAATCTAACACGCAATGAGGAAGTCTGAATATGAAAAAAAAATAGCTAACGTAATTTATAAAACTAAACTTTAATATTCTTATAAATTAAATTCAATATTTATAATAAAATAAAGCCATTAAAACTGGTCATCCGCATTAAAAAAACCATCTACAATGTTGATAAAAATTTTCCCTAAAAAAAAAAATTTCAAAATAAATTTCCGTGGAATGTTTTTATGACGAAAACAATCAAAATATATCCGCATAATCTCTTTAACATTTAGGCTTTAACGGGCTTCAAACTGGGTGAAAAATTATGGGGCTTATCGGCCTTTTTTGTATGCGGGTTGACTTCCAATCGAGGTATTGTGTGAAAAATTTGCACGATTATAATTCTTTAATACGGTTTTTGTATTCATTTGGTTTTGGTACGGTTTATAGGAATTGTGTTTTTGTGAAAAAATAACATATTGCTTTTTCGATTATTAGAAGTTTTTTCCTTTCTATAGCTTGTTTACTTTCTCTAAATGTTGTGACTAACTTTTGTATATGACTTTGCTCAACCTTTTGAAAAATTAGGAAGTCGAATTCGATATTTTTGTTTAAAAGTCGATTTCAAGCCAAAAACACGGTACAATGAAGTGAAAAGATATTTTTTAATAACTTTCACTACAGCAAGCAGCATGTGGTTGTAATTACATAATCTGTCATACAACCCTTGTGTTACCAAAAATTATTAGGGACGAAAAATCATAAATCAACTTTACGCAAACAATATCTAGTGTACCTACTTATAGTCTTGTAAGGCCTCGTTTACACTAAGAATACATATTTTTATTTAATAATAAATGTTTTACACCTAGCGCTAAATTCATTTTACTGTTTAAGCCATTCGTTACGTCTTAACATTTAATCTAATCTAATTTGTAAACAGACCTAAATTTGACCTTAGAAGGAAAATTATGGAAAATTATGTTTCGGTCGCCAAAATGATATTTCAATAAAGTGAAAAAGGTGTTATATTTAATATAGAAAACCTACTATTTCTTAGATAATTACATTATTCGAAGTAATTGTTAGTATAGTTATAGTTAGTAATAAAATAAATAAGGAAATAAATCACGTAGAATATGAGAAAGACAGGAGTCAGTATTTGTTGAGAAACTCGAGAAATCGCCTGACAGGCGAGAACGGAAGACACAGATATTGTCTACCAAACATAAAGTGCTTCCAAAAGAAAGGAGAAGAAAAGTCAATTATAAATAAATACTCACAGTAAGCCGGTAAAACGACGCTTGCATCGTGTTTCGCGTGAGTGAGGTTAACGGAGGCCCAATTTCCTACCCCTTTCCCTATTTATTCCCCATCCATTACCCTAAAAGGCCGGCAACGCATTTTATAGCTCCTCTGGTTAACACCAAATGTCCATCGGCTGCAGAATTCACTTTCCATCAGGTGATCTGTCAGTTCGTTTGCCGCCCTATCCCATAAAAAATATGTATCGACGGTTGAAAGGCTATTTGGTCTCAGCGTCATTTATTTGACATT